>SGPK01000404.1:0-23155 GCA_004802695.1 Phellinidium pouzarii
ATTGGGAGTTAGAGTTGAAAGAGATCGCTCCAAGCGCTTGTTATCTCTATCCCAGCGCCAGTACATCATTGACATTCTTGAGCGCTTTGAGATGAGCAACTGCACTACAGTCACCACTCCCCTTCCTGATGGTCATAGGCTCAGCAAGGCAATGGCTCCCAAGGATGCTGAAGAGATTGCATTCATGAAGACTGTCCCTTATAGGCAGTTAGTTGGTGCTCTGATTATTGGATTTATATGATCCTGTTGTGAGGTTTGGCAGCCTCACAACTTGCAGCAGACAAAGACCTGAGTCCAATGGATGAGTGCAAAAGATATTTATTAACAAAACAATACATGCCTGAGTCCAATGGATGAGTGCAAAAGATAAGGAGCACTCAGCCATGGACTCTGCCGCTTTAACACCAACATTATATAATCAAGGTTGAGTGTTCAACTCACAGTTAGGGAAAAATAAATAAAAGCAAAGAATGAAGTGACAAGATCATACAAGTCCAATAATTGACGCATAATTATCCGACTGTAATTTGTCGGTGACTAGTACATTTAATAGTAAAAGCTGTTGCTCTCAAGCACTAACAAACTAATGATATTTGTACCTATGAAGTATCTTTTAGAATCCCAAATAGCCTAGTATGTACAAATCCAACGAGTGCGTCCTGACGGGGATAAGGGTATTATATCGATGTCCATACTCTGCAACAGTGCGTACCTACTCAATCTTATATTAACAAGAGGATCGAGAAACCAGAGTGACAGGGGAAAGTGGAGGAAAGGTGGCCCGCACAGCACGGTTATTTTTGAAGGGGTAAAGACGGGAGCTGCTTGAAGAGAAAGGAGTCTACGGAAAGCCGGCGAATAAAAAAANCCAAAACTATACCACAAATAACAGTCCTTCATCCTGAATGCAACCAATCATTGTGCATTGATGTCATCAGCGTCATCCGTTCCAGAAAAGCGCCTACAAAAGTGCGGCGAGACCAAAGATCGCAGCCGCTGCAACGGAGAAGACGCCGCTTTCGATGGTGGCGTGGGGCATCGCACCGCTGATAAGACCGCCCTCCAGACCGCCGGCAGCCTGGACGGCACCACTCAAGAAATTTGAGCCACAAATCGAAGTGGCAGCGGAGTAGAGCTCCGGGAGGCCGCCGAGCATCGGACTGTTAGCAATGCCGAGTGCGTACTCAATATTCTGCTCGAAGTTGATGTACGCGGTGAGTACATTGCGCGCACACGGAACGCACAAAGCGCTGGAACTCATATTCGGAGAGAAGAAAAGGAACAAGACATTTTCGCTGCGAAACGTTGTCATGTTCGGCAAAAGTGCAGATGCATTCGTAGCGTCATCACGCTTCGTAGACGGCATGAACGACTGCCAGAGGCTGTTCTGTACGAGCTGATACGCATTCTGCTGAGACGTTGAGACGGATTTGGAGCTACCAGTTGCATTTGATGCCGATGTGCCTGAGGATATCTGCGCTGTGCAGTAGCGTCCGCTGTCGTCCTTCGTACATGCAGCCTTCGTGAGCGGCTCGATCGCGTAAAGGACATCATAGATGCGGATAACGTCTGTGTTCGGCGAGCTACCTGTAAGCTCGTCCGTGCAGGCAGTGTAAAAGGACGCGAGTTGCCCACGGATCACAGCGTCAGGGCAAGCCGATGAAGACGAGCAGAGCGAGTTTAGCGTGGTATTGATGTCGCCGGTGGAAGTCACATTGGAAGAGTTGCCCAGGGGTCCAAATGCCGAGGTAGCAGAAACCACGGAGGAGACACACGATGACAGACTCGAGTTGCTGTTAAGCGCGCTCAGGAAGGACGAGCAACCTGTGCTGATGTTCGTCGGGATAAGCGGACTTGCCGAAGAGTTCGAAGACTGCTCAAAGAGAAAATACATTCAGTGAGTAAGTATTTTTTTNATAACGAACGACCCCGAGGTCGATGCGTTGAGACAACACAACGACAATAGCTTAGCGCCAACATGGAATACAAACTCACCGATTGCGCACGCACGACGGCGACGGCAGCGACAAGAGAGAGAATAACAAATGACTTCATTTGAGATGAGCGTTGGGAGCAAAGAGCGTACTGGTTTTATGATGGATATAACGTGGACGGCGTGAGGACGACGGTCGGTCGTACCAGGTCACGATTCTGGGGGGTTGTTTACCTTTGCTTGGCTCAAAATTGGAGATATCCGTGAAAAATAGCTCCTTTTATGGTATATTTGGTGGCTGACGGTGGCGTTATTTTTTTGCATTTGCATTTTTTTCCTACCCCCGCGATATCTCCGTCCGTCCGTCGCATTTAGTGAGGCTTTTCTCTTTTTTTTAAATTTTAAATATTATTATTTCTAAAATCTAAAAGCCAGGTGTGCGGTTGCTGCTCTGCCTGGGTTTATCTGACTTGTGGGCCTCTGTGTGATGGGCCTGACAGCAGGGATGGAAATTCCTCAGCTCCATCGTTCAACTTCTACTTTTTTTNGATTCGACTGTCAACCGGTGTGAGAAACATATTTGTGGCAGGTTTTTCTGTGTGAAGTTCCTACTTACGGACCGTATAATCAGGTTCTGCCTGTCGGACGTCCCTGCGGACGAACGACTCCGAGTCGAACAGGATGCCACGACCATCGTCGACATACAGTCCTTAACAGCCGTTCTAGAATAGTTGCCTCCACGTTCTGCCTGCCTCTTTCAATTGGCCTCGGTCCCTGACCTGCGCGGTCGACCAGCCCTGCAGAGCTCGTACTTGTTGCACCCTCTATCCTCTACATCGTCGAGTTCAGTTTCTGCACGATGATGCGGTCAGAGTTGGGATCTCTTCTTCTCGTGCTGATTACCTTCGAGTTCTGGACGATCCGCTTCGTTCATGCCGCTCAAAGTGTGAACTCAACGCGACAGGCGTTCACGCCCGTCTTTCAAAACTGCCCAGAAAACTTCCAACTTGTTAGGTCTGCTGGGACAACGAATCAGTCGCTCGGTCCAGACGAGACGGCGTATGTCTCCACTCGCCAGTCCCAGGTCCTCCCAGGCGCGTGGAGTGCCTACGTGCAGAACGTGCATGCTACCAATATGACTCTCCCGGATTACGTCTCGTCTATCCTTAGCGGCTCATCGCCGCCGACGCTCGGTGTAACCACAAGCGGTGGAGGCTATCGAGCATCTATTTTCGGTGCAGGCGTTTTGAATGCTTTGGATGGACGGAATACCTCGAGCGGGAATGCCGGTACCGGTGGACTATTGCAGGCCGCAACCTATCTCGCCGGCCTTTCGGGAGGGTCGTGGCTCGTCACTTCGGCATTCCAAGCAAATTTCCCAACTTTCCAGGAGGTTATATTCGGTCCTCCGAATAGCACGTCTTCCAACTCAACCGATTATGGTGGTTGGAATGCTCATTTTGATATTGTTGCACCGAACAACGACACCGCTAAGGACTTGGCCTTCTATTTGGACATAATAGACGAGATTGGAGGAAAGGAAGAGGCCGGCTTTCCTGTAACGATTGCAGATTTCTGGACGCGCCTCTTAGCTCGTCACTTTGTCAATGGAACAAATTTGGTTAATTTCTTTAACGAAACGAGCTCTACTCATGGTGCAGGTATACTGTTTTCTGCTATTGCGAATACGTGCGTATTCTACTTCCTTTTTATGCGTGATTTTTCTTCTTAAAAGCAATCATCTTCCATTTCTTGCCACAGCTCTTCCTTCGTGAATCATGAGATACCCTTTCCTATAGTCATCGCAGACACCTATTCTCCTTTTGAAAACAGAAGTACAATCATGTCGGCGGATGAAGATGTCGTACCCTTGACAAACCCCATCTATGAATTCACTCCGTGTGCGTTCCATTTAGATATTCAGACCAACGTTTTTTNGTATAATCTTGTGTCTTTCTCTTTTTACAGTTGAAATGGGATCTTTCGATCCGATTCTAGCGGCGTTCGCACCTACCAAGTACTTGGGCTCTACGAATTCGAGTGTGTGCGTGACGGGATTCGATCAAGCCGCATTCGTAGTCGGCACGTCCTCAGAGCTCTTCAACGAATTTAATGTGACAGTCAGTTGCAAGTTCTTGTCTCTGTCATTCTTTTACTGATACAGCCCTTTATCTTTTCAATGAAAGCTTCAAGACTTGCTTGGGTCATCCGTCGGACCTCTCCTTGAGCTTATAAATAGCTCCTTCAGCCAGCCGGGTTCTGTCGAGCTCGATGTCTCTATATATCCCAACCCATTCTTCGGAGTTGCTCCAGATACATTTATAGATTCTAAGCAAGAATTCATTAGTTTGGTGGACGGCGGCGAAGATGGTGAGGTGGTGCCCATCCAACCGTTACTCGTTAGGGCGCGCAACGTCGATGTCATTGTGGCGATCGACGCTACCTCAGATGTAGACAACTATGCTGCCGGAAGTTCTCTTGTGGTACGCCGCTGATGTCTACGCTTGCAATCTATTCATTATCACCAATTCGGCTCTTCTTAGGCAACTCAAAATCGGACTACTTTTTTCCCTACGACATATTCGTTCCCTCAGGTCCCCAACAATACAGAGACATTCGTCAGCCTGAATCTCACGAAGCATCCGACATTCTTTGGCTGTAACGATTCCGCACCGGTTCCGTTGGTCATCTATATAGCCAACGGTGCAGCACCCATTGGACAACCTTCTCTCACGAATACGTCGACAGACCAGACGACCTATGAACCCGCACAAATCCAAGCGATGCTCGACCAAACATTCGTAATTGCGACGCAAGGCTTTCCCGCTAATTCCTCAGAGACAGTTGACCCGCAATGGCCCGCGTGCCTGGCATGCGCTGTAGTAGACAGAGCAAGAGTGCGTAACGGCACGCAGAGAAGTGGTATATGCGAAAGCTGTTTTGCACGATATTGCTGGACTTCTACACCGGAATTGATAGCTACAACCAGTTCAGCATCAGCTGCTATCTCAACTATGCATTTTCGATACATAGGCTTTATAGTAGCGAGCCTGCTGGCGATTACATTATAGAATCTGATGACTAAATCTTACTGTCCAGTTATCTTGAAATCGAATAATTGGTCGCTTATAGGCTCATTGAAATAAGTAGCGTTCTTATTTCAACAATTTAAGTATCAATGGCCATCTTAACTTAATCGTTCTTCTAATGCCCTTCGCCGAGAGCAGTTGTCGGATGTAGCTATTTTTTTTTTCTTGAATGAATCCACATTTGAAATTTAAACGTATCAGTTGCGCTCACCTTGCTTTCTTTCTAAGATATTGCTGTGTCAGATTAGAATATTCCTAGCTTATTAAGATATTACTTTCCCACCATATGTTTACACTATGACTTCACTTGTTTACTCACATGACTATATGCACCATATGCTCACTACTATCTATGGTATGCTATACATTTTGTACAGTATATAAGACTGGGGCCTCTGTATTGGACTTGTATGATCTTGTCACTTAATTATTTGCTTTTATTTATTTTTCCCTAACTGTGAGTTGAACACTCAACCTTGATTATATAATGTTGGTGTTAAAGCGGCAGAGTCCATGGTTGAGTGCTCCTTATCTTTTGCACTCATCCATTGGACTCAGGTCACTGTCTGTGTTAGGTGGCTGCTGGGAATAACTCAGGTGGGCCTCCTTATGGTTGAGTAAGAGCTGATTAGTGGTCAAGAGGATCTAGCAACTGAGAGGAGACTCAGAGATACTATGCTCAGGATGTGCTTAACACTAGGGCAACACAAAGGTAAGTAGATTGATCAATAAGTAACAAATACAATAGTACCTAGGGTGACACGAAGGTAAGTAGAAGAGAAGAACAGGGAACAACAGATGTCTGGCTCAGCTACTTATCTGGCATGGGTTTGTGTGAAGGTACTACTATAAGGGGATGATCATGTGTCCTTGTGAACTATTATTAATGATGGGGAGCAGGGAGGAATGGAGATCAATACAAAAAGGGAAATGGATCGGCAATAAGACTAAAAAGGAAAGAAAATCCAAAGATCAGCATGATCAACAAATGACTTCTAACAGTCTGCTGCAAGTTGTGAGCCTGCCACACCTCACACTCTGGCCCATAATCTATAGCTTTTGTTACTTTCCCAACTTGTCCACTTAAGATAGCTGCATATCTGTGCTCATCTCTTCAGTCAGATCTATAAACAGACTATACTTCACCTGGGCTTTTGTTCTGTGTCCATGCCACAATATTGAGTGAACGATTATCATGAGTATATCATTAGCTGAGCATGCTCAATTCAATATTTGCAAGAGTGCATAATTACTTTTATTCACCAGTCACATGAACACCACCATGGACCTTGTTAATCTATTACAAGCTTAGTAAAGACTCATTATAATCATTTACTTAATACTTTCCTTTATAATACTCCTATCTCCTTTGGTACCATATTCAATCTCCGATCAATTTTTTTTTTCACCAAACCTTTGTGTCCATGCCAAATATTCCTCATCATTTGTACATGAATGCTAAGGGAATCTATTTAGTTCAATAGACCTGACATACAGTAGTAGTAGTTTCAGGTAAACAAATGAACAATGTGTAATAGTTTTCTTAGTTAATCAATAAGTTAGAGTTGAAGGAGACAATGAACTGAATAAAATTAAATATTTCAGTCATTTCAAGGAAGTATTCCAATAGAGTAAGGTACTTTTGTCCTTGAAAGGGAGAAACAAACCTTAGAGTATTAATGAGTGTCAAATAAATATTTGCATACTCAGTCAAGGGTCAGGTCAGGGTTGACCAAAGGTCAGGCTGGGTTACTGACCTTCAACCTGACCTTTGAGAACACTACTACAAATCACCATTTCCTCTACTTTTTTTTNACCTACTCTAATTTATCCAATATTTTAATACATAAATAAATTTTGGGATTCTTTCCACTTGGAATTGAGTGCATTATGCAGAGAAAAGAGCAAGAGCAAGTGAAAAGCATCCCCACAGAAACTGTAACATCAAAGCAGGGGTTATACTGGATCCAGAACCTGAAATTATGTTCACTGCAGCTATGCTGTACTCAACAAGGTAATGAACAGACACCCTGTAATAAACAAAACTTGCCACCCAGCTTCAACAACTTGATGAATCTTCATGAAATATATATATTTATAGGGCTATGCATTATTAACCATCTCTGACAATTTGTGAGCTTCAGTGTATCAGGAAAAAATAATATGAATTTGCCAAATCAAAAAACCAGTCATTTTGATGATTTTACCAAACAATCTCCAGTTGAAATTTTGTGTACAGTGCAATATGTATTGCAGCTTTACAAAACTTTGTACAGTAGTCTCATTGAGATTGTTAAGCCAGAGACTATAACAGTGACTAGTGATGAGTAAGAGTAGAGTTACAAGTTAGAAGAGAGCTGGGTTAGGGCCTGAGAGGGTTGCCTGGTACTGCTGAGAAGCACACTAATAGACTGGGTAACAAGGTGTATGACTTTGAGAATGAAAAGCTCAAGCTTAGGGCTTAGGGCTCTGAGTACATGGCTTATATAATACTAGTACATAGGGGTAGAATGTGATGGAATAAGATGGAAAGGATGACTGAGTGAAGTATGAGCATCAATCAGGTTGTGAAACTTGGTGGAACAAGTGATCAGGTGATGAGAAGGGTTACTGTTGAAGTAAGCAAGAGATGAGATAAGATTAATAGGTAAGCAAGATGATGTGATAAGGTGAAGTAAGGAAATTGTAGCAATAGCCTCAGTGGACCTCAAGCTATGCTAGATGAGAGGTTATGCTATTGTAGAAGTTTTATTTTCTTGGTAAATAAAAGTGCTTTTTATTTATTTATGGAAATTCTGTGAGTGCATACCCACATGACAAAAATGTGTTCAACACATGAACTGTATGCAAGCATCAGAAGCCTGAGTGTAGAGTACAACATGTGTTGATTCCATTTCTAAGTGAAGAATACCATGTGTGCACTGTATGTATAGTTACATTGGAAAGTAGTTCCACATGTCAACCTGTTTGAATGAGATGAAGGAATGCTCATGTGTCAGACCACTGGATTTTGCTGGCATCTTTGAGGGAGCTGTCAGCATTTTTGTTATGATATAGACGTTTTTTNCACTTAATTTCACTTTTATGACAATCTTACATAATCATCATATAATTAAAGATTAGTCATTAGTCAGTAGGGGCATTATGTAATCATTACTAAGCAGAAGGTTCTAGAAGGGATTGCACCATATCACATCATTATGGCACCATCATTCCTCATTGCTTTAGTTAGTAAGATAGCTGTAGAATTAGACCAGCCCTAAAGTGGCCCATCTGTATAAATACCTGGCAATGCAGACCTAGAGACCTCAGTTGAGTTCTCTCAGGATATCTACTACTCACTGTGTGACTACTCCTCAGTCATCTTGACCTCTACCCCTATTGTCTTCTGCTTGTTAGAACCTGTGCACCTTTGTTGTGTGTAGTGTTGCCCTAACAATTTTGAGCACAACTGAGAGGTTCAGGTATGATGTTGGATGTTGCATTATGTACATGAAATTAAATACAAGCCAAATAGTGGCTTGTGGCCTGTATTAATATTGTGGCTAGCCAACCAGTGGGACTTCAGATGTTTTGATAGGCCCAAAGACAACAAAAATGTCAAAAATATAAATTTCCATCCCAAAATCTGACCTCTAGTTTAGCATAATGTCATTAAATCTCATTTCAAACCCCTATGCTATATGCTTATTGCCAATTATGCTAAATAGCACTTCATTTTGGGTCTACTGACCTTGGTGGACTGATTTTTGATGCTATATTATAGAGGTTATGCTAGTCTACCTGTATGCTCTTTTGGAGGTTCTGTTGTATACACAGGTATTTCATATTGGTGTGAGATCCCAGTGTTCATTTGACTGGTGAAGGTTCAAATTTACCCGTTTGCCCAAATATATTATTATATGAGAACATAATCAATTTTTATTTTATGACGATGTAGCTAAAAAATAGAGGAGTCTGAGAGTATTATTATTTTGTATGGAAGTAAGGTTTAGGTATATATTTGCCAATTATATTTCACTGTTCATATGACTGGTGACTACTGTACCCACAATAATATAATATAGTGCTTTTTTTTTCAACCAGATCAAAACAACAACAAAANCTCAAAAAACACAGAGTGGACACTGGGCACCAGAGCAGAGGATGAGAAAGGGGTAAGGATGGGAGTGGAGTTTCCCCCCATGTACTAGCCAAGTGTGTGTGTGTGTGCAAGAAGGAACCCTGTAGAACTACTAGTCACCTAGAATATGGTTGGTTCCCCTTTTCTGAGTTGTTCAGCCACTGTCAGTGTACCCTTTGTTCTGTATCTGCAGAGGGGCAGCCCGAACTCAGTGTGTTCACCTATATCCCACCTACCTTCCCATTTTCCCAGTGCCACCACAGGAACTGTCTGTTGAAGACAAACTTGTGCTGTTTTGCTTAGGGGTCTTCCTATGGGAGTCTTATCTGGTTGGCCTACTGAGGCAAAGTGCAGCTTATCAGTGCATGTCATTTTACAATCTTGCAAGCAGTGAAGTGCCATGGGAATGCCTCTCACTGTGCCACAAGCTGGCTATATGCAGCTATATGCAGCAGTTCTCCCCTAAAAATTTTCACAAGCACACTATAGCTCAGGAAATCACTATGCTTATAACATAATACTTAGCACTCCTATAGTTTTAAGGATAGAATTGAATGAAACTCCCAATTAAACTGTACTTTGAATTGTATCCTGATCAACACAGTAGTGCAAGCATACTTCCACTGAATACTTCTCAGATTTTGCTAAAAATGTCATTTCGCAATCACCTTGAGGTGTACAAAAAATAACAGAATGCTAGGAGAGTATCTCAAGGACTACTGTGAAAAGTTTTATGGAGGGGCAACACATATGTATGCAAATCATCAAAATGACTGATTTTGGATTTGGTAAACTCATATTTTTTTCATAAGAATTCATCAAGTTATTGAGGCTGGGCGGCGAGTTTGTTCATTACAGGGTGTCTGTTCATTACCAGTTTGTAGTGTATGTTGTATGCCACCTCAGTTTCCGAAAGCGGCCGTGTTGATCGTTGTCACTGTCACGGTGGTCTTTCTCACTTCGACCGCCATGGAAGCCCCAAATGCTGCAAAGTACGCTGCATTTATTTGGACTTGTTATCCGAGGAAAGATTGTTTGACGCGAGTGAAGGAAACGAAAATTCACCGACAAGTCGTTGCCATCGTCGGTTCTTCATTCAGCTGAATTTACAGACTCTGAGTTCTACCAGCAACTGCTTGACATGGAGCGGAAACTCGACTGGACAATCTCACGCAAACGCGCAGAAATTCAAGATACGTTAGGAAAGCCTTCACAGGTATGCGGTTTGTTCTTGTCTGTGCCCACCGAGAGTACCGACCTCTTGTAGACAACTCGCACCTTGCGGATATTCCTCAGCCATACCGCTTCCGACCAGGTCTGGCAGACTGCCGGTCAGCCAGCTGGCGAATCACCCGACTTCGAAACTGGACAGGGCATCCCTTCATGGGCTTTCAAGATTGAAGGAAGACTGCTGGAGCCAACCGGGCGTTCAAGAGACAAGACTTCTCTGAAGCGCTTCTCTGACGTCATTAAACATCTTGTCGTTGACCTCGAGCGTGATCCGAGCCTTTATCCAGATGGCAACACCATTGAAGTGAGTTCTAAGCTAAACTCACCAAGAGTATTCCTCAGTTTCGACTGTTTTCTTTTACTTCGTCTGAAGTGGCGCCGCTCCCAGGCTATACCCCAGGCAGGTCCTCTACCGGTAGACGGGTTTACTGTGCGGCGAACAGGTGACTCCCCGACGAAAGTTCGTGTCATGATGTACATCGAGCATTATCCGGACCAGTTTAAAGTCCATCCTGAGCTCGGTGCGATCCTAGACATAAAAGAAGAAAGTCGCGTGGGCGTCATTACCTCGCTTTGGAACTATATCAAAATAAATAACCTCCAGGATAAGGTGGATCGCAGGTTGATCAGGCTTGATGATAAGCTTAAAGCCGTTCGTTTTCTCTTTGCACTTTCCGGGAGAATTGAACCGATGCTCTTTTTCTCTTCCTCAGATATATCGCACGCTTCACTCTCAGCTATCTCACACGGAAACGCTTTCGTTCCAGCAGATTCCTGAATTCGTCAATCTTTGTCTCCTTCCTCCTGACCCTGTTCTTTTACATTATCATATCAAACCAAATGAACCGTCGCCGGCAAGCCCCCAAACATGGGACATAGAGATCAAGATGGAGGATACATCCCTCAAAAGCCGCATGAATCAGGTTATACTTAACATCAGCAGCGAAACTGCACGCGATATCTCCAAGTACGACGAAGAGACTGCTCTTCTCGCACAACAGATTCAGAACGCGCAGATCAAGCGCGCATTCCTAAACGCTTTTGCCACCGAACCAGCGGATTTCCTGAATAAGTGGCTCACTTCCCAATCACGCGACTTAGAATCTGTACTCGCTGCAGGACCAAGCGAAGGGCTTACGATTCGGGAAGAGGAGCTGAAACGTAGCGAGTTTTTTAAGCTGTCTTGGGTAGAAGAGGCTGTTGCGGTCCAAGAAGGGCTGAGAATGGCCAGTCGAAATGTAGTATGATTTGCAAATAGTCTTCATATCTTAATGCCACTTTTTGTATGTTATAATCCTTTCTAGGAGGCTGTATGAAGGGCTTAGTACTGCTAGTACTGCAGTTGATTATCCTACAGCTGATCAGCTAATAGCTAACAATATCTGCTAGCTAATCAAAAATGTCAGGGACCAACTCTGTCCCAGCCAAATCATTAATAAATTCCATTATTTTATAACTAATAAGAAAATCAGGGCATATTAATTATGAGAATGTTCATTTTGGACACAATTCCCACAAAAGTCTGACTAAACCAAGGACATGTGCATCTGTAAAGACAGAAATCCACACTCCAGGCACCCCCCNAGGGCTTAATAGGCCTAATTCTATATATGGTAGTTGGGGCCTAGAGACCCCTCATCCAAGTGGGTCTACCCAGGCTGGAAGCACCCAGGTGTCATACTGTCAAGGTGTGAGGTTTGGCAGGCTCACAACTAGCAGCAGACAGTGACCTGAGTCCAATGGATGAGTGCAAAAGATAAGGAGCACTCAGCCATGGACTCTGCCACTTTAACACCAACATTATATAATCAAGGTTGAGTGTTCAACTCACAATTAGGGAAAAATAAATAAAAGGAAAATAGAATGAAGTGACAGGATCATATAAATCCAATACTCCCACCTGATCTGACACTTCTGTCAATCACATAATCCCAACATCCTATGCATCTCAACCACCTTYAGAYGYCCAAGTGCCTTGGTCATTATGTCAGCTGGCATTGACTTGGTAGGCAAGTACTTGATGTCAATATCCCCAGCCTCAACCACATCTCTTAGCCAATAATGCCGCAAGTCCAAGTGCTTCATTCTCCCATGGTGTTCAGGATTCCTGGCTACAGCTAGTGCTGACTGGTTGTCCACATAAAGAGTAGAGGGTCCAGTGAACTCATATCCAAATTCACTGAGTAAGTTGCACAACCAAATAATTTCTTGACCAGACTGAACAGCAGAGATGTATTCTGCTTCAGTGGTGGACAATGTCACTATGGTCTGCAACCGACTAGCCCAGCTGATAGCTCCAGTACCCATCTTCACCACCATTCCACTTGTAGACCACCTGTTGTCCTCATCACCTCCATGATCAGCATCAGAGAATGTAGTGAACAACTCAGGTGCATGGGGATCAGGTGCATAAGTCAACTTCATGTCCTTGGTACCTTGAAGGTAATGACACAAGTGCTTAGCAGCTTTCCAGTGACCAGGGCCAGGATTAGAACTGAAGTGCACAAGAACTCCCACCGCATAGGATATGTCTGGACAAGTGGCAACAGCCAAGTACATCAGAGCACCAACTAACTGCCTGTAAGGGACAGTCTTCATGAATGCAATCTCTTCAGCATCCTTGGGAGCCATTGCCTTGCTGAGTCTATGACCATCAGGAAGGGGAGTGGTGACTGTAGTGCAGTTGCTCATCTCAAAGTGCTCAAGAATGTCAATGATGTACTGGCACTGAGATAAAGACAACAAGTGCTTGGAGTGATCTCTTTCAACTCTAACTCCCAATAAGAATGAGGTGGGTCCTAGGTCATGCAGCTTGAAGTGCTTCTCCAGTTCCTTCTTCACAAACAGGAATTGCTCTTTGGACTTTGCAGCAATGGTCATGTCATCCACATAGACAGGAATGATAATGCGCACATCCTCTCTGCGATAGACCCATATGCTGTTGTCACAGCACACCAATGTGAATCCCATTGTTAGAAGTCATTTGTCGATCATGCCGATCATTTTGATTTTCTTTCCTTTTTAGTCTTATCACTGATCCATTTTCCATTTTTGTATTGATCTCCATTCCTCCCCACTCCCCATCATTAATAATGACTCACATGGACACATGATCATCCCCATATGGTAGTACCTTCCCAYGTCTGATTGCACTATAAGTAGCTGAGCCGGACATCTGTCGTTCCCTGTTCTTCTCTTCTACTTACCTTCATGTTGTCTTAGGTACTATTGTATTTGTTACTTATTGATCAATCTACTTACCTTCATGTCATCTTAGTGTTGAGTGCGTCTTGAGCATAGTATCTCTGAGCCTCCTCTCAGTTGCTAGATCCTCTTGACTGCTAGTCAGCACCTACCTGACCACAAGGAGGCCCACCTGAGTTATTCCCAGCTGCCGCCTAACACAGAGACACAAATGGGAGCAACAGCACATAGCCCCTATGATTCACGAAGACATACTGTGTGACCAATGCAAGCACATATATAATATGGGATGGGACATATATTGGCTGCTAATAGCAGAAACATCTGCAGTGGTGATATTTACCAACATGGACATGAAGACGGAACACAAGGTATTCAGAGTACCAAACAAACCACATCTAATAGCCTATGAACACTCAATCAAGACATTCATCTATGATGTGAAGGAATACCTCAACTTCGTATCCATAAGGATGACACTCAACAATACACCAAGTTAGGGCAACACTATACACAACTAATGCGCACAGGTTCTAACAAGTAAAAGACAACAAGGGTGGAGCTTAAGATGACTTAGGAGGGGTCACACTGTGAATAGTGGATATCCTGAGAGAACTCAACTGAGGTCTCTAGGGTTGTATTGCCAGGTATTTATACATGAATGTACTTGGTGCACAGACCAAGCAGTGCTACTTTAGGGCTGGTCTAATCTATAGCTATCCTACTAACCAGAGCGATGAGGAATGATGGTGCCATAATTGTTAGGGCAACACTACACACTATAAAAGCGCACAGGTTCTAACAAGCAAAAGACAACAAGGGTAGAGCTTAAGATGACTAAGGAGGGGTCACACTGTGAATAGTGGATATCCTGAGAGAACTCAACTGAGGTCTCTAGGTCTGTATTGCCAGGTATTTATACACAAACATTCTTGGCACACGGACCAAGCAGTGCTACTTTAGGGGTGGTCTATTCTATAGCTATCCTACTAACTGGAGCGATGGGGAATGATGATGTAATCCCTTCTAGAACCTTCCGCTTAGTAATGATTACCTAATGATTACCTAATGATTACCTRATCCCCTACTGACTAATGATTACCTAAGCAATGACTAATCCTCTTATTATGTAATGATTATGTAAGAGTGTCATGAAAGCGAAATTAAAATGAAAAAATGTCTATATCATAACACTACCCCCTCCTTAGGAATCGACTTCCAGGCGATTACCAAGGACTGGTGATGACTCAGTGAAGTTTTGGTAGGGTTTGAACATTAGGGAATGAAAGTCTAAAGCACGTATTCTCCTGGGTGCCACTGGGTGGGACTTGTAGAATTTTTTAACCAGTTCTGGTGAATTGGCACAATTCTTTTCCGCTTCCCAGGTGTTACTTTCATCAGTGTATCCCTTCCATTTTACCAAAAACTGTAGTTTCCCTTGGTAGATACGCGAGTCAAGTATTTCCTCTACTTCCCACTCTTCCTCTTCTCCAACCTGAACAGGTGGGGTTGGTTCCGCCCTTTGTCCAGGGATTGAGCTTTCAACATGAGGTCGAACACGAGAGACGTTGACTACTGGGTGTATTTTAATTGATGGGGGCAAGCGCAGTTGAACAGCATTAGGTGAAATGATACGGGTGATGGGGTAAGGCCCAATACGTTTTTCAGCAAGCTTCCGGGTGGGACGGTCTATTTTTAGATTACTAGTTTCTAACCAGACCTTATCGCCTACTTTGTATTTGGGTGCTTCTCCTCTGATTCTGTCTGCATATTTTTTCATTTCTTCCCTTGCCTTTTCCAATGCTGCATTTGTTTCCTCATGTACCTTTTTCATTCGTAGTACAAAGTCTTCTGCTGATTCTACCCTTGACCCTCGTATTGGCTCAAATCCCATCCTTGGGTTCCTTCCATACACTACAAAGAATGGCGAATTCTTGGTTGCAGATTGGATTTTATTGTTGTATGCAAATTCTGCCATTGGTGTCCAAGAAGGCCAATTCTCTTGCCGGTAATTAATGAATAATCGTAAATATTGCTCAATTTCCTGATTAATTCTTTCCGTCTGACCATCAGTTTGAGGGTGAAAAGCTGTTGACAAGCTGGTTTTTATCCCCAGCAGCTTATTCAATTCCTTAGTAAATGCCGATGCAAACTGAGGTCCGCGGTCTGAGATAACCGACAAAGGTAGTCCATGAAGTTTCCACACATTGTTTCTGAACAAGGTGGCCAACCCTAGAGCAGATGTCTCATCTCAAGTGTTTATCACATGGATTTGTTTAGAGAACCGGTCACAAACTACTAATATTGCATTAAACCCTTGTGCTTCAGGTAGTCCAGTAACAAAATCCACTGATATGTGTTGCCATGGTTCAGAAGGTACTGGGTTTGGCACAAGCTTCCCTGCTGGCTTTTCTGGGAACACCTTATGGTGTGAGCATTTGTTGCAGGCCTTGACATATGATTGTACAAATTTAGTCATTCCTGGCCACCAGTAGATTTGTGAAACTAATTCTAAGGTTTTCCAGTTTCCTGGGTGCCCTGCTATTGCTGAATCATGATGTAGTTTCACTATTTCCCTTCTGATTTGGGTGTCCCTTGGTACATACACTTTTCCTCGGTATAAAACTAGTCCCTGCTCTTCTGCCCATTCTTCCCCCCTAATGACCTTTTGTCCTGTCTTCCTTAACTCTTCTACTGCCTTAACAACTGGTTCATCCCACTCTTGGCTTTTATGGATTCGTTTCAAGAGGTTCTGTTCTTCCCCATTTATTAGAACATGCCCTTGTCTTGTGGCATTAATGTGTAAAAGTTCAGGTTTTAACAGGACAATGTCTTTATTATCATCCTCTACCCCCTCCTTATGGTCTACTCGTCTCGATAGAAGGTCAACCTTAGACATACTACTGCCTGGTTTATGAATGATAGTGAAATTGAATCGGGACAGGAATAATGACCATCGTGCTTGTCGTCTATTCAATTTCTTTGCTGTCATAAAATATTGGAGGTTTTGGTGGTCAGACCATATCTCAAATGGATGTGTTGCTCCCTCTAAGTGATGTCTCCATGCTTCTAAAGCACGAATAATTGCCAGTAGTTCTTTGTCATGAATATCATAATTTCGCTCAACATTATTTAAACTTTTTGACAGGTAAGCACATGGTCTCCATTTGTCATCCTCACATTTCATGGACAATACAGCCCCAGTAGCATAGTCTGAAGCATCTGCTTCTATTCGCAATTCTCTCTTTGGGTTAGGAATAACAATGACTGGTTCATCGCAGAACCGCTGTTTGAGTTCATCAAAAGCTTGTTGCTGTTCCTTTCCCCAAGTCCAAGCCTGGTCCTTTTTCTTAAGGAGGTTTAAGGGTTGTGCTATTTTGGAGAAGTCCTTGATAAAGCATCGATAGAAGTTTGCAAACCCCAAGAATGATTCCACCTCCTTAAGTTTTGTTGGAACTGGCCAGTCCTTTACTCCCTGAACCTTTTCTTCCACCATTTGTATCTCTCCATTCCCTATCCTGATCCCCAAGAATTCAACTGACGTCTGCCCAAACTYGCACTTTTCTGGTTTGAGGAATAGATCATTTTCAAGGAGTCTCCTGAGAACCTCTTCTACCACTTCGTCATTTTCCTCCATCGTTTCAGTGAAGATAAGAATGTCGTCAATGTAGATAATAACTACTCCCTTGGTGATAAGGTCATAGAAAATATCATTCATCATATTTTGGAAGGTGCTGGGCGCATTACACAATCCAAAGGTCATAACTAATGGTTCAAATGACCCACGGTTAGTTGCAAAAGCAGCCTTTTCTTCATCTCCTTCCTTGATTCAGACATTGTTGTATCCCCATCGGAGGTCCAGCTTGGAGAAGTACTTGGCCCCCCTGACCTTGTCAATGATTTCGGATATGAGCGGTAATGGATACGCATTCTTTATTGTGCCAGAATTCAAATATCGATTATCAGTAACCATCCGCTTGCTCTTATCCTTCTTATCAACAAAGAATACGGGTGATGTCATAGGTGACTTAGATGGTCTGATATACCCCTTTCGAAGGTTTTCTTCTAGCCACACATCTAATTCCTGTTGTTCATCTGGTGATAAGTTGTATATTTTTGCTCGCTTTTGGACAAAATCAGGTTTGAGTTTTATCTCATGGTCCCATGGTTTCCGAGCTGGCAAACGCTCTGATGCTTCCTTCTCAAAGACTTTTCGATATTTATGGAATTTCTTTGGTATGCGCTCCAGTCCATTTTTCTCCACTCCCCGTACTTCTCTTTCTCTGATCTTCCAATCATATTTTTCATCATAAACTTCATCTGAGGCGTCCATTAGATCAGGCATGTCCTCATCTTTACTTTCTTTCTCACCCCATAACCATCCTTCTCTTCTTTCATATGTTTCCTCGTTATCTGGTCTACATTCATCTCCCCAAATTCCTGGTACCAGGTCTGACAATCCCTTCGCATTTCTCCATTCTTCTTCAAACCTGATATCATGGCAAGATATTGGACAGCGTGTAAGACTAATCTCCCCAGTTACCCAATCAATTTCAGGGTTGTGTTTCTTCAACCAGTTATGTCCAAGGATAAGAACTGTTTTTCCCAGGTTACATACTTCAAATGTCGCTAGTTCCCTGTGCTCCTTGTATTCAACAACTAGGTCAACTTCTTCCTCAATGCTTCCTCCCACATTTTTTGTTCCATCTACATTAAAAACTGGAATGGTGTAGCCCAAACTCCGAGTTTTCAACCGGTTTTGCTTTACAAATTCCTTGTCAATGAAAAGTCCTGTGGCTCCACTATCAATTAATGCCTCTACTTCTAGTCTTTCATGTGTATCCGGCTTTTGTAATGTGGTGTGAATGATAATTGAGTTTGGGTTTTGCATGGAGAATATGAATTTTTTCCCTAATTCTGTTTTCTTTGGTAAAGGAGGAATTAAGCACGTCTTTTTATCAACACCGAGCTTCCTATCAAAGGAAGGCCCCTCTTTTAATTTATTAGAAGCAGAACTGTTACATTGAGTCGTAAGTATGGGAAACTTTACTCTGACTCTTTGGGAAAATCCTTCACCTCCTCCTGCTTCCTCTTTACTTCCTCCCCATCTTTCTTTTGCGCACTTTCCTCCTCAAAATACTCCCTCATTTGGTCATATGTCATGGCTCGTATATCCAAGCGTGATCGGCACTGCACGGCATAATGTCCTTCTCTTCCGCATTTGAAACATTTGACTGGTGGACGGTGTCTGGTCTGATCCACATCCATAGCATTTGGGTCTCTGGCTTGGCCTGTGCCTTGTCCAGTTCTGTTGTAACTTGGCACATTCCAAGCTTTCCCCTGTTCCTGCTGCCCTGACCTAGCACTTGTGCCTCCTTTTGTGCTCCCAGTTGCCTTTCTCGCCTCCCCATCTACTCGCTTCTGTGCCCCAAATTCTCTCCACTGTCTGTCCAATTGCATGGCCCATTGGTACCACCCCTTGTCACCAGTTGTCTGGTTCCGCTGGAGCGTGTTAGGCATGTTCGGTAATGAGTACAACTTTTCAAGTAAGCGACGATTAAGCTTCTTTTTGTAAAGTTCTATAAGCGCCGCATCATTATAGTGGGTCCGCGGAGCAAGAGCTTGGAACTTTACAGTGAACTCGTCACAGGTGTCTGTGCCTTGTTGTAGTGCCTCCATTTTGGCTATCGCTGTCGCTACTGGATTTGGGTCACCGAATTGCTCCTGAAATTCATTTTTGAATACTTCCCATGACGCATAGGGAAAAGTTGGGGGGGTCTGTCCTGCCGCAACCGAACATGCTTCCAACACATTGTTTTTCCAGTTCTGCACCGTCCCTCCTCCCATGTATGACAGCGTGAAATAGACGACCTCCTCATGGCTAGGGAACTCTGCCGCATGTGTGTTAACGTAAAGCTGCACTTCCCGAATGAAATCTTCTGCCTTATCCATTGCCCCATCATAGACATTTGGGACTGCTACCTTGGGTGCCCGAGCAGGTCGTGCTGGTGCCTGCGCCGGCCCTTGCTGCACCACCTGTGTCAGGGTCTGCAACTGGGTTGTCATGTTTGCCACCAGCTGTAGTAAGGCGTTTACATCAACTGGGGTTTGTCGTGCATGAATTGACCCTGCTGTACCCGATGATCCACCAGATCCTCCTGGGTTACTCCCTGGGTTATTTCCTCCAGGTTGACTAAATGACATCTGAAAAACAAACTACTACTAACTATTTAGCTAGCTAATTATTCGACTGACTACGGCGCCGCCAGGCAATGACCGAGAGCAACTGAACCGTGGAGCTATAAGGCACAGCCTCTAGTACTCGCAACTACCGGCCTGATGCTTTGTAATACGTCACATGACTTTGGATACCGCAGTCACCAGAAGATCACCACGATCAAAGGGTGCGATTTAATAAAGAACGGATATGAAACTGCCACGTAGCGAGAGACCCACAGTCCCTCTGATTTCTACGCATGTGGGAAGATGGGGGGTTTCCAACAAGGCTGATCACTAACCAAGGAGCTAGCACCAGTAAGGACGCCAAGGAAGCCGGTGCTTCGCTTTATAGGATCGATGTGATGAAGTGTTGGGTGATGAATAAGAGCTGATGTGTCGGAGATAAGAGTATGAGCGTAAGGAGTATCCTCGAGGACATAGACCAGCGCGTTGTGTACGACGAGTACGCGCAGCCAGAGTAATGACTAGAGAGAGCAAACACTGATGATAGAGCGGTGAAGGGAAAGTTTTTAGAAGGTGTGCAAGAAGAGTTGAGTTCTACTGTTAGGGCAACACTACACACTATATAAGCGCACAGGTTCTAACAAGTAAAAGACAACAAGGGTAGAGCTTAAGATGACTAAGGAGGGGTCGCACTGTGAATAGTGGATATCCTGAGAGAACTCAACTGAGGTCTCTAGGTCTGTATTGCCAGGTATTTATACACAAACATTCTTGGCGCACGGACCAAGCAGTGCTACTTTAGGGGTGGTCTATCCTATAGCTATCCTACTAACTGGAGCGATGAGGAATGATGATGTAATCCCTTCTAGAACCTTCTGCTTAGTAATGATTACCTAATGCTTACCTAATGGCCATACTGACTAATGGTTACCTAAGCAATGACTAATCCCTTATTATGTAATGATTATGTAAGAGTGCCATGAAAGCGA
This sequence comes from Phellinidium pouzarii, assembly GCA_004802695.1. Taxonomy (NCBI): domain Eukaryota; kingdom Fungi; phylum Basidiomycota; class Agaricomycetes; order Hymenochaetales; family Hymenochaetaceae; genus Phellinidium; species Phellinidium pouzarii. Next base: position 20,752 of record SGPK01000404.1, read on the forward strand.
AATTAAAATNAAAAAAATGTCTATATCATAACACTACCCCCTCCTTAGGAATCGACTTCCAGGCAATTACCAAGGACTGATGATGACTCAGTGAAGTTTTGGTAGGGTTTGAACATTAGGGAATGAAAGTCTAAAGCACGTATTCTCCTGGGTGCCGCTGGGTGGGACTTGTAGAATTTTTTAACCAGTTCTGGTGAATTGGCACAATTCCTTTCTGCTTCCCAGGTGTTACTTTCATCAGTGTATCCCTTCCATTTTACCAAAAACTGTAGTTTCCCTTGGTAGATACGTGAGTCAAGTATTTCCTCTACTTCCCACTCTTCCTCTTCTCCAACCTGAACAGGTGGGGTTGGTTCCACCCTTTGTCCAGGGATTGAGCTCTCGACATGAGGTCGAACACGAGAGACATTGACTACTGGGTGTATTTTAATTGATGGGGGCAAGCGCAGTTGAACAGCATTAGGTGAAATGATACGGGTGATGGGGTAAGGCCCAATACGTTTTTCAGCAAGTTTCCGGGTGGGACGGTCTATTTTTAGATTACTAGTTTCTAACCAGACCTTATCGCCTACTTTGTATTTGGGTGCTTCTCCTCTGATTCTGTCTGCATATTTTTTCATTTCTTCCTTTGCCTTTTCCAATGCTGCATTTGTTTCTTCATGCACCTTTTTCATTCGTAGTACAAAGTCTTCTGCTGATTCTACCCTTGACCCTCGTATTGGCTCAAATCCCATCCTTGGGTTCCTTCCATACACTACAAAGAATGGCGAATTCTTGGTTGCAGATTGGATTTTATTGTTATATGCAAATTCTGCCATTGGTGTCCAAGAAGGCCAATTCTCTTGCCGGTAATCAATGAATAATCATAAATATTGCTCAATTTCCTGATTAATTCTTTCCGTCTGACCATCAGTTTGAGGGTGAAAAGCTGTTGACAAGCTGGTTTTTATTCCCAGCAGCTTATTCAATTCCTTAGTAAATGCCGATGCAAACTGAGGTCCACGGTCTGAGATAACTGACAAAGGTAGTCCATGGAGTTTCCACACATTGTCTCTGAACAAGGTGGCCAACCCCAGAGCAGATGTCTCATCTCGAGTGTTTATCACATGGATTTGTTTAGAGAACCGATCGCAAACTACTAATATTGCATTAAACCCTTGTGCTTCAGGTAGTCCAGTAACAAAATCCACTGATATGTGTTGCCATGGTTCAGAAGGTACTGGATTTGGAACAAGCTTCCCTGCTGGCTTTTCTGGGAACACCTTATGGCGTGAGCATTTGTCGCAGGCCTTGACATATGTTTGTACAAATTTAGTCATTCCTGGCCACCAGTAATTTCGTGAGACTAATTCTAAGGTTTTCCAGTTTCCTGGGTGCCCTGCTATTGTTGAATCATGATGTAGTTTCACTATTTCCCTTCTGATTTGGGTGTCCCTTGGTACATACACTTTTCCTTGATATAAAACCAGTCCCTGCTCTTCTGCCCATTCTTCCCCCCNTAATGACTTTTCGTCCTGTCTTCCTTAACTCTTCTACTGCCTTAACAACTGGTTCATCCCACTCTTGGCTTTTACGGATTCGTTTCAAGAGGTTCTGTTCTTCCCCATTTATTAGAACATGGCCTTGTCTTGTGGCATTAATGTGGAAAAGTTCAGGTTTTAACAGGATAACGTCTTTATTATCATCCTCTACCCCCTCCTTATGGTCTACTCGTCTCGATAGAAGGTCAACCTTAGACATACTACTGCCTGGTTTATGGATGATAGTGAAATTGAATCGGGACAGGAATAGTGACCATCGCGCTTGTCGTCTATTCAATTTCTTTGCGGTCATAAAATATTGGAGGTTTTGATGGTCAGACCATATCTCAAATGGATGTGTTGCTCCCTCTAAGTGATGTCTCCATGCTTCTAAAGCACGAATAATTGCCAGGAGTTCCTTGTCATGAATATCATAATTTCGCTCAACATCATTTAGACTTTTTGACAGGTAAGCACATGGTCTCCATTTGTCATCCTCACATTTCATGGATAAGACAGCCCCAGTAGCATAGTCTGAAGCATCTGCTTCTATTCGCAATTCTCTCTTTGGGTTAGGAATAATGATGACTGGTTCATCGCAGAACCGCTGTTTGAGTTCATCAAAAGCTTGTTGCTGTTCCTTTCCCCAAGTCCAAGCCTGGTCCTTTTTCTTAAGGAGGTTTAAGGGTTGTGCTATTTTGGAGAAGTCCTTGATAAAGCGTCGATAGAAGTTTGCAAACCCCAAGAATGATTCCACCTCCTTAAGTTTTGTTGGAACTGGCCAGTCCTTTACTCCCTGAACCTTTTCTTCCACCATTTCGTATCTACTTCCATTCCCTACTCTGCATCCCCNAACGAATTCAACTGACGTCTGACCCAAACCT
>SGPK01000405.1:0-23063 GCA_004802695.1 Phellinidium pouzarii
GTACGACCGTCCGTCGTACGCCTCCCCGAACGTCCCCCCGAGCCCCGACACGTGCGGCGCGAGGTGCCCGTCCGGCCGCAGCAGCGGCAGGATCTTCTGCATGAACTGTGATGTTCGCGAGGGCGACATCGGCGCTGCTGCTGCTGCCGCTGCTGCTGCCGCTGCCGCTGCGCGTCCCGGGAAGAACCCGTCGTGCGGCGTGACGATCTCGTCGGGACTGTTGACCGAGACAGGTGAAATGATCGTGCTGTCATGGCTCGTACTAGCTGCTGCAGCCGCCCTCGCTTCCACCTCCGCCTCCAAATCCGCACCCGAGCGTGCAGGGACCCAACTAGGGTCAGGTCTGCGCCTGAAGAACTCCTCGTCGCTCATCTGCGACCCATCACGAGCCTGAGCCTCCTGCGCGTTCTTATCTCCTCCTTGCGCTGCTTCCTCGACCTCCTTACGTGCAGCTCTATCGCGCTCCACGTGCACACGCAGAGCACGGCCCATAGCCACGCTCCGCCCCAGCGCACTCGTCTCAAGTATCCGCATACCGGGCGGCGGATCTCGTCCGTGGCGCAGCCGGAAAGTCTCGTTCAGCGCCAACTTGTTCATACTCTGCGTCTGCGCCCACAGCGCGTCGTTCATGCCCGTCGTCGCAGCCCGTGCCGGTAAAGCCCTCGGCGTAGCCACCTGAGCATCCAGAGGCGAAGGCGGCGAAGACGCTCTGGTGGTTGTCGTCGTCGTCAGTATTACTGGCGTGACGCTATTGGACCTTGATTCAGGTATTTCCTGCACAGTGTGTCTGCGCGCAAGCAACGCGCGTGGCGCGGTGGCATTCATAGGGTTCGGCCGGCCGCGGCCCCTCACTCGTGTAGGCGGGGGCGGAGGCGGAGGCGGCATAGCTGGGTTGTGCTGGGCGTTTGGAGTGGGCCGCGAGCTGAACGCTTGCTGATCGTTACGCACTTCGGAAGGAAGAATGATTTCCGAGTGCGTAATATATGAGCGACTATACGATGTATTCTGCGACTGCGACGAGGGCGCTGTTGACGTCCATGGCGCAGTGGACATGTCCTGNAAAAAAAAATATCAAATGTTAGAAAAGTGCTGACACGCAAAAAAAAAAARAAMRAAAAAAAAAAAAACGAACGAAAGAGTGCTTTTCTATCTAGAGGTCAAAGACGAAAAAAAAAAAAAAGTCGAACAGCTTACCGCACGTTGCCCACTGATGCTCTCGTTTTCCTCCGTGTGGCGCTCATTGCTTGTACCAACCCCCAACGGAGGCCGCGCGTCCCCATATGCTTGCTCGAACCCCGCACGTTGATGCCCATATGCGCCACTGGCGGCATCGACAACATGATGGCCAGCGCCAACGGAAGCAGATTGAACCTGAAGGCCTTGATCACGCTGTGTGACCGACTCGGAACGCTCTCCGAGGACGACCGCGGAAGCAGATTGCGATTGCTCTCCGCTGATCGACGTGATCGACGGCGGCGCAACTGGAAGCGCTTGCTCGTACTCCTGCTGCTGCTGCTGCTGCTGCTGCTGTTCCTCTAGTGGCATTTGCGGCGCCCACACGCTCTCACTATACTCGAAGCCGGGGAGCCTCGAATGAGCACTGAACACGGTATGTAGGTCTGGGGCCAACGTCGGGTCCGCCCAGGCACCGAACATATCCACATCGGCGCCAACGTATGGCACATCGAGCCCGAACGCAGCGTACGCGGCTGGGTCGGGCGGCAAGAGCGCAGCATAGTCCACCCCAAAGCCATCAGTCTGGCTCGTGCTCGGAAATGTCTCGAGTCCAGAAGAAGTTGCTGTATCAGGCATCCAGACTGACGCGAACGAGTTGTCAGACTCCATTATGGCGTTGTTGACAAGCTGCGGAGGGTCAGCTTCAGCATGCGGCTGAGGCTGGTGCTGGTGCTGGTGCTGGTGCTGGTATTGATGCTGAGTATTGTTAGTTTGTGCGATTGGTTGGTATTGCGAGTGTACTATATGGTGGTCAGCGGAAGTTGACTGATGTGCTTCGTACAGGTTGACAAAGCCCATTCCCTTTGCACCCCCGGAGCCCGGTAGAATGGCAGTCCTATCTCGGCGAAACTCGTCGACTTGTGCTTCCCCTGCGCGCACAGCACGCGCAGCACTCTCGCTCATGGAGACTGGACTCGCCCTGCTTGCGCCCACACGCTTGTCAGTCCCAGCCACCTCGCCTCCGATCGTGCGTACGTCGAGTGCAGAAGCAAGCGAAGACGATGTCGACGATGTCGGCACAGGAGTGCTCTCGTGCACNAAAAAAAGGCGAACCGTAAGCTGGATAAGGTGAGTAGTGCGCGGGAGGAGGTAGATATGCCGTGGTGGACGCGTGCGAGGGAAAGGATGACGTCGAAGCGGAAGGAGGGTGGTCGAAGGTATAAGGAGAAGAGTAGGGGCGATCTCCGTGTGCGTACATCTCTGACATGACACCTTGTCTTTATCTGTACTTTGTGACGGGGTTGTGAGAGAAATTGTGCAGTGTGGTGGACGGGTGCACGAGAGTTGAGGCAAATGTAGAAATTGCAGACAGCGAGTTTATAACAATTGGGTGCGCAGCGAAGTTCGGGCGCCAAACTTGGTTATGCGAACCTGTCCCTGGTCCTGGATTGGTCGCCTGAATACCCTCGAATAAAGGCAAGAAAGAGAAAGAGAAAAAATGAAAGAAAAATCAGTTTATGGAAATAGCTGCGTGGAGATATATACCAACTCGGTAAGGATTCAGATTCCAAGACAGATACAGACGCACTAAACGCAACTAGGGACAAGATCCAGATTCAATTGGCTTGCTTGCCTATTAGTCAAGTCGATCAGATATAGGAAAAACAACAGTGCCAACAGACTCACTCGATTGCAATTCAGGACGATAAATGCTCCGATTCTCCCAAATGGAATATACGAATACGAAATAGTAGCAGCACTGGCCAATTTGTCTGTGATGATTTCTGCAGCTTTCTCGCAAAACCAGCTGGTTATAACGGCAGTCCGGGTGTGTCGGGCAGGCTGRAGAAAAGAGAAGAGAGCCTCGGAACAGCGCGTTTAGAGAACACTTATGACCAGAGAGACCGTAAAGCAGCGAGGGGAAGTTTGGAGAAGAACCGTCGGCTTAAATTGAGCTGGAACTTGGGGGAGGGGAATTTGCGGCTTGAATATAGCCGGATCGCCCGCTTGGCTTCAGGTTTGTGCGCGCACGGCGCGTATCAGCAGCAGCAGAGCCGTTACGCACGAGTTATTCCTAGTTGGAATGGAGGGCCCAACCAAAGAGCAGGCTCGAGGAGAGTGTATATAGCGGACGAGAGAAAGGCGAGGAGGGCGAGAGAGACGAGAAACTATAGCATAAGCATAGTACTAGCAGGCAGTCCTTCGTATCTAACCCGAACCCGAAAGCATCACATTTAATATTATGTAATCCTGTACTTCCACTTCCAGATTCCATCTGACCATTAAATTAATTAAGTATGCTTCTTTCCGTATTCAGCAGGTTAAAACCGCCGAGCGCCATATATATGCAATTAAATATTAATATTAACTCCCGATGTTTATGCATTCTGCTTCCGTCACACGTCACACCAGATAGTCTAATTTATGTAATATCGTCTCGGCGATCTACCAGTCCCATTTTAAATCTCTTGTCTTCAGGGATTAATATCAATTTTTTCACGGATGGATAACGGAATCAAATGAACCACATCCTCAACCAGTACACGGAAGCAAAACTAACAACTCGCCATGGATGATGCATCCTCCTATTTGTAGTCTCTTATCCCACCGTACCTTGCACAATCCATATGCTTGCACCCTTTGGCAGGTACACTACCACTTCGACCATACATCGACCCAAAGTCAATTGTCGCTCGCGGCTCTGTCTTGTCTTCCATGTCTGCCCACGCATCAATCCTTATCCAGGTCTCCCTTTCCCATAGTCTACGTTTCCTATGTCTCTTCTCTTCTCCCGGCGTGCGAAGCTCGGAAGATGGATTGCACGATGAGCCGATAACGTCAACAGCCCTATCGAATTTTGAAGCTACTCACTTCTATCCATGTTTCTAGTTCTCGTTCTCACATAGCGTGCACTAGGCTGGCTATAAAGGGCTTGTTCGAAGTGCTACAGGCCTGAAATATACCCATTCTAGGAGACGCTGCGTTGCATGCGCCTTATAAAAGACATGCGTGTCAGACAATAAAACTACAAGGCACATCGACACTTATCAACCGGCGCATGGCGCTAGTCTCAGTGCACTCCAACCAATTCATCAACTCTCACTTTTACGTCGTGAGCGCGTGAGCATACCTGCTCTCTGCTGCTTCTAGCCTNCCCCCCGACCTGCTCGTCGTACGCCATTTCCGCGGAAATCGGCCAGATATGCTGCTCTTGCCAGTTTCAGCATCTCCCCTCCTCTACTCAACTTAATCTTCGCCGCGCAGGGCCTCTCAGGCGGAGAAGGACTTCCAGTGAGAGCTCACGGAGCACCGTGAGTTGTGCTCTCGGTATCAATCAGTGCACAAGAAAAGGCACGTTATATAAAGATAATCGAGATATCGTTTGTACAATATAAATTCGGCTAAACCGGCCAAAACTCCTGGAAAATTTTCAACTCCATCCATCTCTAAGTTTCTCGTTTCTCTTGTATAATAAGTAAAAATTAACCTCCTGACACTCTAAGCGACGCTTACATATAATTCATGAATTCAGGATAAAATATACTAATTTCGAATCTGCAATTTTTTTCTCTCAAACTACTAATCGTCATCAAGATTATCCTCTTTCAGAGTATATTCTACTATGCCTATCTTCCAAAAAAAAACGGCAGAAGAAACAGGAGTAGTACCTGTGCACGTTCTGTGGCTGGATCATGCTTCTTCGAAGAGCTAAACCCTCACAAAATTTTCCATATATGAAAGGTACCTCTCCTTAATGTTCCCCATAGTAGCTGCCGATAAACTTTGTGCGAGGACGTATGTTCGGAGACCCGGCCCAAGAGTCCTGTCAGTAACGTAAGGTATATTAAAAATACGAGGCGCNAAAAAAAATATCCCGAAATCACCATGAGAAACGTAAGCGCCTCGATGAAACAGGTTGATCTGAATATGTCACCGAAGCTAAACGCAAACTGTCCGGACACGCTAGGGGCCTGAGAGATAAGTGAAGCGTCCCTCCATATATGAAAAATGCAGATCTCGGGAGCAGATGTATCGTAACTGAAGATTGTTTTTTTTTTTTTTCGAGGTTCTTTCTTCCTTCCTTCTCTCAGGATTTCTATTAAATAAGATTGAATACTCGGGAGCGACGGCAGTGGTGGGTTCTGTGCATTGACCGTGACTGACCCCGACGTGCGTGGCCCCACTTCTGCGTTTTCTGCGAAACGAATCAGGTGAGGCGTCTATAGCCAAGGGCGTTCAGATCCACCGCTTCTGGTGTTGCAGCCGGAGAGGGGCGTTTCTGGTGACGAATGATGACGAATAACCAAGTGTGTACAGCTATGAAGAACCCTTGGGCTTGGGAATTCTCACTGCGTCGGCATCCGCGACGTCCAGAAAGAAAATCAGATGGCAATTTGCTTGGTAGCAGCTAGCGACGCAGAGCTTCTCCCGTAAACAAGAGAGTGAACACGGGTTCGATGCTTCTCTTTCGTTGCCCAGCTCGTGGATGTCAATCAACGTGGTCATCTAGTCGATCCACTGGAACAGATGAAACTCGCGCCGGCGGTTGCATGGGCCTGAAAAACATGTGTAAACTGATGCCGTTAGTTAGTATTACGAAAATACAACTATATACAAACTTACCCGACTGATACAATATGATAAGTATGTATTTCGCTTGGCTTGTCTTCGTTTTTATCTCTTCTTGTAGGCCTAAGCTATGAAACGTGTTATAACCGACGCTTGGAAGATCTTGAGTCCGAGGGAGCAAAGTGGAAGTCATGTTATGGCTGACACGAAGCCGTGTTGTGACAAACCGCGTTGTACTGCAACTCGCAGAATGGGGGACATTGTGGCGCGGACCGAGCGGAAACCTGTATGCGTGAAATATCAAATTAATACCTTGCATGATACTGCACATCTCAGCCACGTTCAGCCAGGAGCACTGCCGTGCGGATGATAGGATACTTATCTCCGAAAACCCAAGGTATGTATACTCCAGTCACACTGATCGGCCAGCCCAGAAGTCATGATGAGTCGATGAATACAGCGGGTGAAGTGCGTTCAAGCCGTACTGAGAGCAGTTCATTCCGAAAGTTTGTTGATGATAAGTTACGTTCACTCTTCGAAAAATGCAAAAAAGTCGGCTTGACGAATTCATATACATCGTAAGCGAGCATCTGCATACCCACCAGGTTGCCATGAGTTTGCCGAAACATATCCCTTCCGAGCAAGCGACGACAGAATAAGTCGTCATAGCTAGTCATATGTTGTCAGCGCAGTCGCATTTCACCATACGGGAGAACAGGAAAGCCGCTGAAATGAAGCTCCAAGGACGAGGAACAGATCGAGAGGAAGAACACAGTGACGTTGGGTCCGGCGATAAATAATTTAAAGTCCATTAATAGTGGCTCGGAACGAGCCGGTTTAGCACATCGTGTGCGCTACAATTGTAGGCATGAAAGAGCGCTCAGATGTATGACATCGCCCTTTCAGATGAATTCCGAAGATATGTATATGACTCGGCCATGAAACTGAAATGACAGGCTGTTGAGCACTTCAATTCTACTTGTGCATTTTCCTGATTCACATAGCACTCGATTCAAATTGAGAAAGCACGAGAAATCTGAGCATTGCAAGCACAGTTGAGCAAGAGTGCGGGAACTTTTAATGAGAGTTGATTGACAGTTATATTTCGCAAAAGGCCGGCGAGAACAGCTACGATCCAAGGGAAGCGGCGCAGAGGGATTCATATTGAGCCGGAGATGAACACACCACGAAGGGCCCTCGCAGCACCACGTGCTACTAACAAGAGCTTAGTCGTATGCAAATGGCTNAAAAAAAACCGGTAACTTCGTTCAACCAATCAACACGACAGATAATACAGGGGTTCGTGTGACAAGACGCATTTCCGAGTCGGTGTGCAAATGTGCGCCTCTATATATAATAAAATGGAGTCATGGCGTCAACATTATCAACACAGACACCNAAAAAAGCATNAAAAAAGAGAAAGCACCTGGTCATATTGATATAACAACACCCGTTTAGTTTGACCTTACGAAAAAAGGAACAGCTGTAAGGCGAACAAAACAATAAGCGACACTCACAGATGCACTGCAGACATCAAAACTATCTTCGTAGAATCATCTACGAACTTACAATTATTCGGAAAGCGCGCAAAACTTCAGGAAAAGCGATGAACACGGCTAGACCCGCTGCATCAAAGCATCCGAGCGGCGTGTTCATATAGAACGCATGTAATTCGCGCGCATCTCCAAGTGCATTCGCCTCATCCCTTTGATATGTCGAGAGAAACGAGGACAAAACGAGGTTCAAAAGCGGCCGGCGATCAAGCAATGGGCTTTATAGCGCTTGAGAAGTCATAGTCAGNCCCCGCACNTTTTTCTACTATAGACCTCTTCTCGGATGCATCCTGCCCGTGGTTTTAAGCCGCCCGAGCCGAAGTCGGGCGGACCTTTGAGGTGTATGCCGAAGCTTCTACCTTTGCCTTTGCGCTCACATCGGAAAGTATGTTGAAACGTTTCCAGAACGTTGTGAGATGTTATGGGACCCAGTAAAAGCATATGGGCGCATATTTCCGTCGCAGAAGCCCTTCGAATTTTTTTTTTGCCTAGTCAAGAGACAAATGTCAATAGCAGCAACTATGATAGGTATCAAAGTAGGATCGAGTGGAAAACTCAAAGAAATTTATCGACCTTGACTATGGTGCGCTACACGCAAGTAGCAGGCCAAAGGTGCAACATCCCGCGCGGTCAAGAAAGATGCGTGCTTTTTCAAACCCGGGTCGATTAGCAAGTAGACTTAGAACAAGCTCCGTTGGCTGTACGGCTCTTAGGAAGTGCCGGTGGTGCAATACAGTAAGTAACAAGACTCGTGATCACTGAAAAGAGTTCTCCCCCAGTATAACCGATATGGACATTCAGCCAACACTTCTGTTGCTTCCACAATTCCCATTTACAGCCGCTCCAGGAGGATTTGAATTAGAGACAACTTCGTACAGAGAATGTATAGGAGGCGGCGCTGTGCCAATTGAAAAAGATAATATACAATGTATATTTTGCGTCAGGGGCCCAAAAGCTTGAATAAGGTGTAGCTGCATCAGCATCAAACGAAGATAAAATGGAAGGACAATCCGATGAGGAAGGCGGACCAAAACTTCCTTCTTAGAGCGCTAGCCGTATCTTTAAAAACCGCAATCACTTGAATTGCGCTTATACACAGTTGAAACCTTAGTGCATACAAATAAAGACATGAACGCAAAGCGCGCAGCAATTTGGATTACGACACGCGCCGTTGTGCAACGGGGAAGGGTATGGCTTCTTCCGTACGTGCAGCTTCGCCGTACTTAAGAAGGCCAACATGTGGCATTACATTGTACTTGAGAGTATAGTACGCGGGAGATGCATTCCTGGAAGATAAAGGGCAGGTATGTCAGCGCATTGCACTATGAGAAAATAACAAGACTTAAAAAGAACGAGCAGACAAGTGTAAAATGTGACAGTTCTGGAACGCACTCAAAAGTCTTCGCCATGTCCCTTAGGACATACTTAGATTTCGCCTCAACGTTAATCACCGCATCCTCCTTTCGGCGCACTATGCGGTCCCAGACGACAATTTCGTTCTGTGTTCCATCTGCGCTGGTAAACTCCGCATCGAGATAGAGAAAGAGCTGCTTTGTGTTCCAGTTGAAGAGCGGGGTCAGATCTACACGATGAGATGAAAGCGTACATTGAGTCAAATCAGTTTCAAAAGAGACAACAAGGACACACCGGCGCTGACGTTAAATCTCACGAAACTGTATTCATGGTTCCTCTGTCGGAAGTGACGATTGCTGCCAGTATAACTATGAGATGGCGCGATCAGTGATCGTTCCTAAGAATGGGCCATTAACTGTGTTTAAAGGTAGAAAGCATGGGCTGACATCTTAATGTTTCCTATTCCTAAAGTTCCTTTCGGGTCTGCGTTGAAGAAAAATGACGTGAGGGTGACTGCGCCGACCAGTACGAGCAAACACGTCGAGAGTAGCGCGGTGATGTTATTGAAACGCGCGTATAGGCTGTGCATACTCGAGAGACACTGGTTTCTTCGTGCTTCAAGAGGAAGTTCAGCGCTTGAATGTGTTACAGAAACAAGTTTGAGCTCGCGGAACGACAGACGACGAAGAACACGTTGTGCAGCGTTGCATGGCCACATCCGGAAAGTGTCACGGGAGTCACGACTCACGACATCCTACCCGAGCTGAAATCTACCTCTCTCTTTTCAACTCTTACATGTCCCAGCTGGTGTTGTTTGCTGTTTAGTTGTATATGTGCAAGCAAGATTACAATGAGGTGCATATCTACCTGTCGGATGTCTCGAAAATGGCATTCTGTATAGCCCAAGGTCAACTATATTTTCAAATCAGTACTAGTGCAGTGCGAGTTTTTCACGTTTTTGCCCTTCGGACAAATCTCGTGTTACTAAACTTCCTCCAGCTCTTTCTGAAGAACATATAGACTCTCAAATTTGCAGACTCCTCCTTTTCTTTTTCTATGGACTTGGTAATTTTCTATGCGGCTCTTTCATTCAAGGCACGTGTTGAAAAGGACGTGACCTTTAGTCACGACGTGTTGTTTGGTCTAGTGTGGTCGAGTGTGCGACGCGTCGGCCACTTCCGTCCAACTTCCAACTTCCCTCCTTTAATCTGCCCACCTCGTTCCCTTCGCGAGAATCAATCAGTCAGGATCAATTCTCTATGAGAGGTACACCAAAATTAAAGTTACCTGTCGTGTTTTTTGCTTTTATCCTGCTGTCAACGCTTGGTCTATCACTCGGGCAGCCGTACTGGTGCCACCTGCATGCTCTGGAGAAATATCTCGTCATCTATCTGAAAAAGGGCGCGCATAACCTTACCGGCCACATTGACGTTATTTTGCGTCGCTATGTTAGTGTCAGTCGCTCACGAACTCCTCGACGTTGTATCAAATGCTCACATCCTCATGAATAGCCATCATCTTTTGGATTTTTGAAGAACTCTCCAATACGGAACAGTTTTTCTGGCAATCGCGTCCATCCGCTTAAACTCCACTCATTTTTGCGTAAATCTGAGCCAGATGGGTTGAACGTCCCTTCTGTCTCTGCACCAACCATGACCTCAGGCTCTTATTCATCTTCCGCCTCACATGCGCCTGCATCAATCACTGGTGCTCCCTCGAGGCTCTCTACTCCACTTCTTGTGGCGATGGCCAGTGGCATTATCATCATATTATCTATGATCACTATCGTACTCCACTGCTGCGTGAATTACCGGCGTAAACGAAGGAAGAAGAACGAGCTAGAGAGAGCAGCGGAGCGGAGTGCGGAGGCGGATTCGGATTCGGAAAAACGTGAATGGTGGTCAGACGAATTCAGACACAATGTGCTGACAAGTGAGCGGAGGATATCGCCGCCCTCTATTCTCGAGTTCAGCCCACCGAGTCCTACATGGCGCCCCACGCTGCCCAGTTTCGCGTTTGTTGTGGAAAAACAAAATGCTCCTTGCGTGGAAGCGAAGGCAATTACAGCTTATGAGCAAAGGTGGTGTAATGATTCTGGTGGTTGGGATAGGGAAGTGCAATTCGTCACACCGTTGCCGAGGATTCACGGCTCGACCCCGATTCGTACGGTCGCTCCGCCTCTCCCTCCTCTTGCCTCGAAGACGTACCGTTCACCAAAGGTCCACCAGAACTATGGCGTGACCACTACTGCTGCTCCCCGAGCTGTTGCGTGCCGAGCCACAGTGGAATACTGCATACCTCAACAAAGTCGACCACCTTATGTGCCGCGTATACAGATTCATCCCGCACAAGACAATCTGACACCCAGTGTCTCACTTCAGAAGTCTTTGCGACGCATTCAGCCTCCAAGAATTAATGAAGATCCTGAAGCAGGCAGAGCAGACGTCGTCAGAAATAACAGCACGAAGAGTAGTCGGCCTGTATCTGGTCTAGGAATCAGCACCATCGACTTTGACGAAGGCAACATTACTTCTCTCCGTATCCCCAATGCTACAAATTCAACTACAAAGTCTGCTGTCTGTAAATCTCTGAAGCTAACTGTTGCACCATCACCCTTCGCACGACTAAACGATGGATCATGTTGTAGCACTGCCGAGTTCGCTGAAAAGTCGAGTATATCCTCTCTAGACGAGGTGAAGCTTGCGTATACAGTCAGCATGTCTTCCTTAGGGTCTGCTCCTGGGAAGGAAACAGAATCGACGGACTGGTATGAGCAGGGTATCAAGGCAAATGCGAAGCAGACTGGTGTACACGACTGGAAGACTGGAGCTGCAAATCAGAATGTTAATGCGCATGCCGGAGACGCTGCAACTGATGATGGAAGCAGACAACGCAAGCCAGCATCTGCCGGCGTCACCATAGCCAATCATCCTATTACGAATACGGTCTACACTTTTGAATCATACCCAGACCAAAAAACTGTAACTGCCGTTCCCAATTGTTCCTCTCCTCTGCCTTTGATGCGCTCCGCGTCATCGAAGCGATCAAACATGTCCAAGCGGCAGGGTCTTGGCGTCGGCACCATTGACGAATCCACGAAAAGCGAGTTACATGGAATGCGCTCACTTGGCTCGGAGTCATTCGACTCGCTCATCGCATACCTGTCTGAGACCGTTGAGCCTGGTGTATCGAAACGTTCGTCATTTCCGCCGTCTTCTCCAATGAGAAGTCCCAATCAAGATTTGACTAATGAATTGGAGCACCGTGCTGATTCACCGCCGAAGATGATGACCCGAGAGGATACAATGCGTCTGGACCCAGCAGCGTTTAAGGCGTGGGTCGGCGACTTGAACGCATCCACCTCGGTTTTGCGGCTTGCTCATGTCAATATCGCAGACGGAAAAGAGGAAGACAGGCGAGTAGGTTGTAGCAGCCGGGGCGTTAGTCAATCTGTGAGTAAAGAGAAGAGGAAAAAGGAAAGTGAATCGACAACGACTGCAAAACCCAGGAAACGTGATATAATTGTGGATACTGGAGCATCGTATGAGGAAGGCCGACTCGTCGAGAAGGTTGATGTGTCTGCTGCAACTCCTGATGGCGTCAGTAAGTACGTAAGAGCGCTTCGAGCACGTAGCGCAGCATCAAAGCATGAAAATGAAGCGATGGGCGGAGTGGGGCTCGGGCTGAGAAGTGCGCCAGATGAGAATCCGGTAAAGCTCGTTTCTTTCTGAATTTGGGCACGCGTTCAATTTTCCTCTCCCATTTCAGGCTTTGTCCTCACCGTCAGTCAAACGACCTATAGTAAAAACCTTGGTTAGGCCTTTAACAGTGAATAAAACGCCTGACTTCGGTGGGGAGCAGAAAGGCGATTTTGTCCCTACTTTACCTTCATTCTCAATACCGAGTTCTGCAACAAAACTTCTCGAGACATTCCCCTCTGATGAATGTACTCTCAATAACCCCCGGTCCGGTCCCTCACTTCACAGCTCTGCTAACGCTCGAAGGCANTTTTCCGGAAAAAGNTATCCGCATCGACATCCAATTCAGCCGCATCATACATAGCTCACTGTGCACCGACTCCGCATATTAAGTCGGCTGCACTGTTATCTTTCTTGTCGCCGACGCTATCGTTATCTTCCGTTGGTCGGCTTTCAGCAGGATCCGTGTCCTCGTTGGGAAGTAACGCGTCTAGTCTTGGTCTAAGACAAGACTGGGGTCGTGAATCTTTAACACCGCGGTTCAACCATCTGCGCGCCGTCCTTGAAGGGCGCTTTGAAGACCCACCGCCACTGCCGAGTCACGAAGCAGGTGGACTTTCAAAATACCTTGAAGCGGGTACGCCTGGTACTTCAAAACATCGCACGCTGGTAAGTGAAATATAAAATTTTGAAAACGAGACCAAGGGAATTGATTAAACGCAGAGCTTTTCTCCTTCTGCCGAGGCTCTGGCTGATGACTGGCGGACATCACGCTTGCCTGTCTCGGCACTTAATAGTTCGCTCACAGTGCCGACCGACAGAAACTCACGTACAGGAGGTGATACACACAGCGAACGCGTGGTTTTGGATCGAGGACGGATCTATCCGTCAAACTCGAACAATGGCGTGAGTTCTGGAAGTGATAGGAAGGCGGACGGTGCCTCTGGGAAAGACAAACTCGCGGGCGGAGAGTGGCTCTTTGATGCTAGGGTATGAGAGGTCAAGGGCGTTCACTACTGAGAGCGCAGATCCGGTTGTATCGAATTATAGGTATTTCCTCTGTATTTGTAGTAATTTTGTTGGTATGGATGCACTTTCTCGTCCTTTTCGTCGTATTTCTGTATTTCTAGCCTTTCCTGTAACATAGTCTTTATATCATCCATCGTCTTGTATTCTACACGATGTACTAGTAATATACAACAAATGCTATCAATTCATTAAGTTCGCGTCCATCCTTTCCCATGAACAGAAAGAAGTGCCAAGACATCTTACAAGATGAATATATACCTTGAATGCGCTGCCTGTTACAAGTTCATGGGCTCGGAACAGTGTCAAGAATAGATCCGATTCGTATGAAGCCGAGTTGTGGTGAACGAAGTATATACCTCGCTCGGGAACAAAAAACCAAGAGAAATAGCAATGATAAACTGAATGAGTTCAGTAACTTCAGTTGCCCCCAGCTTTACGTCTGTGTATACGCAAAATCTTTTTTGCTATTAAAGTCTTCGTGAGACGCCCCCCGGAAGAACATATTTACAGAGGTCCAGTCTCTCTGCTGCTAACAAAACGTCCAGATATATTTCTTATTCTCGTCCCGCGATTTTTAGTTCTGGTAAAGACAGTGATAGGACGAGTCAAAGATAAATCGTGTCGACGTCCGACACACTGAGGCCTGCTAGTATGACCTCGGAGTCCATCGACGAGCTTACCACATAAGAAAAGCCAATTTAAGAATCCATCGAGTAATGGTGACCTCGGCATCTTAGCAGGCCTTGCAAGACTCAGTAGATTAATTTCTCCCGAGCTGCTAATTATTTTTCTTGCGTCCGGCGCGGACGTTGGCGCACCTACCTACTGATGGCAAAGATATCACTTTTGCTCTCTGGTACCTTTAAAGGCATACTGTCTCTCTGAAGATAGATGCGTCAGTGTCAGTAAAACACTTGGGGTGGGAATATGAATCAAACCTTGTCAGCGTGTAGAATTGCTTGCCTACCTCCTTCCACACCGCGCAAAGGCTTGAGGTCTTGAGAGCTCGGGCCCAGTATTTTAAAATTGTGCAAGATAGAAGCTCCTATATAATATCATTATCGCGAGAGCTAACGCAACCGTTATGATAAAATAAAGAAATGACACGTGCCTCCACGTAACACGTGACAATCACTTTGCTTTTTTTGCTTGTTGCAGGTTTCAAATTGAAAGGTGCTGGACCATATTGCAGCATGTTTCTAGTACGTTTATTCCTCAGTAGGATATCTTGGGTCGAGCTCACTGCACTGCAACATTGTAGTCCAAGATATTGAAATATCTGGAAACATGCCTGTGACTGTAGCAGTTCTGGAAACTTTTTACTAGGGCCAACACAGACCCACGGACGGACGACGCAGACATATGGTAAGTTGTGTGCCAAGACATGTTCGGGAGCTGATGGTAGACCTGGATGCGCTGTCGCACCGAAATCGTGGACTAGGCACATGCACCCCGTAATAACGTAGTACCAGCTGTGTGAAATACTTGAACAGATTATTTACCAGTGTCGACTTGAAACTAGCCAGGGAACTCCTAGATGTCTTTATTTATTTATTTGTTTTATTCCAATATTTTATTTCGTCGAAAACGGAAGCAGCATGCACTGCCACGTTCATTGTTCACTCACGCACTATTCACACCGGACCCGTTCACATACTCAGACTTTGTTGTACTCGTATCATACTAATCCCGAACAATGGACACCATCCAATTGCTGGCTTCTCCTTTGTCCGAGTCGTCTCAGTATCTGACAACCATCATATGTTCTGCCAGCCTGAGTGCGTATCCTCCTTGTTCGATTCGCCCAGAACTGTCTAGTGTCAGCTTCGTATCCATACCTGGCGGACGGGAAGGTTTTCACTGGAGTATGAACCTACTGCAGCTTGTCACAACTCATGCTCTTGGATTGGATTATCTTCACGATACGTCTTTGCGGCTCTTAGTTGATCGGTATGGTATGCCTATCAGGTTCAGCATCCAGATCCTAATCCGTGAACTCCGCCTCAGCTGCAAGGGGCAGCGTCTTTCGCCTAACTACCATGGTTCAGGCCACCGACTGTTAATACTTACTGGCTCTCGTCTATGACTATATTTCTCAAACGAACCCACATCTTGCTCCCGCTATTTTTGAGCTAATGTTCTAAGGTGTCACGCTAGACATGTCAGTGGAAGAAGCTCCGATAAATCCCACAACGCCCCGACGTTGTGGATGTCCCTTCAGGCGAAACACCTCTTACCAGCCCCGACGCCATGGCTGCCCCACATCTATGTGAGCGCAAATACGCGTATATCCTGTCAAACCTTTCTTTCGGTCCTGAGGCTGAGCTTATACGTCCGAAAGCGAGCTCTTTCATGCGCCTCCATCCTTCATCATCTCAGAAAGTCATTGAACAAGTTCCCATCATTACACACCAGTCGCACTCTGAGTGGTCAAGCCGGTCGTATGCGCTCGGTCCCCTAGATGATCGCATACCCACAGCGATATGTTGGCTAGGAACAACAATTTCTCTTCTGCGTAGTCTTGCGCAAAAGAGAGGCTTGAAAATGTACTTAAGCACTGTGCCGAGCACAGTTGAACCGCACCCATCGAGTCTACTCGCCTACGGTCTAAACGGTCAAGAAAAAGTTCACAATGGTCTTCAAGCTCGCAGCCATCTTAGTCGCTCTCGCCGCCACCGCTTCCGCTGCTAATCTCAGGCGTGTTGTCTGTCCAGATGGCAACGTTACAAGCAATGCGGCTGTCAGTAGCCATTCCTTGAATTACTGACCGCCTTTGGTACTCATGCAATTTATTTCATACAGTGCTGTGCCTTCTTCCCCCTCATGGACGACCTCCAGACAAACCTCTTTGAGGGCCAGTGCGGCGAGGATGTGCACGAGTCTCTTCGTCTCACTTTCCACGACGCTATTGGCTTCTCCAAGTCGGGCGTTCTGAACGGTACAGGAGCTGATGGCTCCATGATTATCTTTTCCGAAATCGAGACCAACTTCCCAGCAAACAACGGTATCGATGACTCCGTCGATGCGCTTTNCCCCCTTCTTGACGCGCCATCTCGTCACTGCGGGCGACTTGATACAATTTGCAGGAGCTGTTGGAATGTGAGATTTTTCCTCTTGACCCAGCTTACAGACTTTTATTTAGAAAATTTATCCTCTTTTAATCTAGCACTAACTGCCCAGGTGCCCCGCGCCTCGAGTTCTTGGCTGGCCGCCCGAACGCGACATTCCCTGCATCGGACCTTACGGTGCCTCTNCCCCCAGAGTGACATAGACTTAATTTTGGACCGCATGGAGGACGGCGGCTTCTCGCCCACAGAACTCATTCACCTGCTCGCGTCGCACACCATCGCTCGCTCAGACACGCTCGTCCCCGGACACCAGGCCGTTCCCTTCGACTCGACACCGTTCACTTTCGACACCCAGGTCTTCCTTGAAGTGCTCCTCAAGGGCGTTGGTGTGCCGTTCGGTGTAAACAACACCGATGGTGCTGAGGTCGACTCTCCCCTTCCCGACCAGGGAGAGATGCGTCTCCAGTCCGACTTTATCCTGTCTCGCGACGAGGTTCGTACTCATCGGGTATTACTCTTTTTCACAGATATGCTTATGACTGTGACTATAGCGCACAGCTTGCGAGTGGCAGAGCATGGTCAACAATCAGGAACTCATGATGTCGAACTTCAAGAGCGCCATGTCGAAGCTCGCCGTTGTTGGCCACAACCCCAGAGAACTCATTGACTGCTCGGACGTCATCCCGAAAGCCACCCCACCGGTTGCGAAGCCCGCTACGTACGTAGATGTTTCATATGCCGCGAAATATTGATTTTTAACTACCTTTCTTCGTATAGTTTCCCTGCTGGCACTTCTGCTCGTGACCTCGAACTCGTATGCAGAGCGCCATTCCCCATCCTCCGCACCGACCGTGAGTATACCCTGCCTTCGCCTTTCGTTGGATTGGTACTGATTTAATCGTGTCTGCAGCCGGCCAAGCTACGACGATCCCGGAGTGCCCCGATGGTGATGTTAACCTTGCTGACTGCCCGTCTTAAATGATGCTGCATTTCTTCATTTATAATAATATATCTTTGTCTGGGTCATTGGGCAGACATTTGTTTGTCTGATAGGATAAGAACCAATTGTATTTATGTGTATTGTGTCGATGGGGTGAATACATATAATATAATATGTATATCTTCTGTTTCAAACAGCCGTGCCGCTAAGCGCTAAGGAAAGATCGACTTCATTTTCGTTGGTATAAATGTCAGTCAAGTAATAATTCCGCGATCGTTTTGCGATCGTTTTCTTCAGGTGTTTGGGCATTAATATTGTCATTAAGGTCACGGTTTTGGTTTGTTTTGGTTGCGGCACCGATGTGAACTACCTTCCATATATAGGCATGTCGGATACTGACCAAACAGCGCGCGGTATTGGCTCCCCATCAGACAACATCGTCCTTCACCTCCCTCTTCGCGTTCTGTTGTCGCCTTATAACCTGATTCTCTTCAGATGGACTCAAAACTGTACGCTATTGCTCGAAATCCCGTTCAGAGAGAAAGAAAAAATTGACTTAATCGGCAGACGAGCGCTCAAGGTCGTCGACCTAAAAGACATCCTCACCCGCGCGAACGTGTCCATTCCTGCAAAGGCTAACAAGCCTGACCTCATTGCAAAGATCTCCTCAAGTCCGGCTGCCCTCTCTGTCTTCAACGAGCTCCAGGGCGGCGGCGCGAAGGCCTCTGGCGCCAGCACCCCACGACCCGCGCCGCCAGCTACAGTCGCATCGCCTGCAGCAAAGGTAGAATTGGAGCTTGAAAAGCCTAGCGTAGAACAAGAGGAAGGGAAGGACTTCGTGCGTAGTGGACTCCGGCTTTGCCCTCNTTTTTTTCTGAGTGTGTAAATTGATGTTAATCTCGTTTTCAGCTTTCGCCACCTGAACCGTATGTCTTTTCCATTCATATCCCCCCTCTTTCCCCCATGCGCTCGTGTTCTGACCCAATGAAATACAGGTTTGACTGGTCAGCTAGCTCCGAAACGACTTCAGCAACCGGCACGAAACCCGCCTCAAAATCTGCTGCAACTGTCTGTTCCAATGGTTCTCTGCCATAATTCTATCTTCTGACACCATGTATTCTGTCTGAACTTTTGCAGACGACAAAACCGACATCATCTACTGCTGCGCCTACCACTCCCGCCTCTAACTCTGCCACCACTGCCGCCGCACAAGTATCTGGTACGGACAACACTGTCGTGTCTATCGATGAAGATGAAGAGGCGGCAAAGCGACGTGCTCGTGCAGCACGCTTTGGTATCTCAGTTGTATCTCCACCATCGACTCCGCGGAACAAGTCAGCGGCAGGTGCAAAAGGAGCCAACGGAGCCAAGAAAGCAGAGGCAACAGCGAATGGAGCAAACGGAAAGAAGACTCCGATAAAAGCTGGTCCCGTTATCGATGTATGTGTATCAGTTCCTCTTCCTATACATTTCTCCTAGTCGCCTTTGCTCATCATTCTTTAATCGTTGCCGCCATTCACAGGATGTTGAAAAGATGAACTCTCGCGCGGCGCGTTTCGGAATTGCTCTTAAAACCAATACTGCCAAAACGCCCGTTACGGGACAAAAACGCAGTGCGCCCGCTGAAGATGTAGATGAGGAGGAGCTCGAACGGCGGCGCAAGCGCCTTGAGCGGTTCGGGACGGGGACGAAGGCATAGTACCTGGTCCGCGTGTTATCACATATACACTGTTCATGTCGATGTATATATTGTACGTAATACGAGGTGAGTATCCTTTACTATTCTTCTGATGAATTTTTAACTGATCTTGTCGGCCAACTTGTATCACACTCTAGGTCAGAACATAGATCGCTACTTTCGTTTATGCTCCAAACCGATATGTCTTTAGCTGTTGCCCTAGCAAAATCTATCAATTGTGGTCGTGGAAATTGAAAACATACCTTTGATTGCCTACGAGCGGTTGGGCATAAAATGGCTAAAATAAAGTTCACTCAGAAACTCCTTGACGACGCCTTACCACTAATCTTGGTCACATTCGTGCTACATTGACGTTCAGCCTACTTTACGGAGGATATGGTCTTGTATCCTCGCTGTTCGCTCAATCATAGGAGCAAGGTCGACTTCCCTCTTCCTGAGTCTGGTGAGATGTGCTTTCCGCACGATATGCGATGTTGCTCGCGGGACCTGATTCCGTATTTTGTCATGTGCCACTCTTTCCAATAAGCGTATATGTCTACGAGGCGCGAGAGCAGGTGCAAGAGGACATTTTCGATTATGGGCTTGGTGGCATATTCATTGCAAAGTCCATTATGCAAGTAAATCCTTTATGTACCGCGAAATTATCGATCTTAAACGAGCCCTGCATACTATCCGCTGACACGATCTTTCGCAAACTCCAAGTGGAATGTGCAGCGCCAAATCCAGTCCTCCGCACCGACCAGAAATTTGACTACCGTTTAGTATTTATCGATTTCGCCGGTACTGACTTCTCTACGTCTCCCATATATACCATGCTCGCCGACATCCAACCTCGCTGACTCGCTGTCTGAAACCTCGCTGTCTGAAACGATGTCGTTTGATATACTGTCTTTGGAGTTTACCATCACCTTCTAATGGAATAGGTTTAGTAACAAGTTTTGAAGTCCGCGTCGAATGTCTCGGACGACAAGCTGGCTTGCTGTATCGTACCATCAAGGGACATAAGACCTGAAGACTTAAGCCGTCTCCAGCTTCGTCATTTGTGCGTACGTGGGGCGCTCGCAAGCTAAGCCGGTATGAGGTTCTTCTGGGGCAGCATCATCTTTGTAGACGTCAACCCAATCTCCGTCGATGTCCGTCACCACAGAAGCTGAATCTGTATCTTCTTCTCCCAGCCATGAGACCATGTCCAAGTCGGAATCCACGTCTTCATCCGCATCCGCATCCGGTTCACCCGCCCCTGATACAGATAGCGACAGCGCAGTAGCGAGATTGAGATCGAAATGGAAGGCCTCGACCTCCGACTCGTCGAAGTCTGTGTGTGGGTGCGAGTCGTAGCCGGTGTCTTTGAATGCGTCGGGAAAGGCATCAAAAGATTCTACGACTGTACAATAGAGCATGAATTATCAGCCTGACACACTCCCTATTTTGAAGATTTCTTTTTTCGAGAAGACGTACATCGCAATCCTCGATTTAGAACAACAGGCGTCGCAAAGCTCGATGACCCGACTTCGCTCCGCCTGTATTCCTCGTCTGTCGTGTCCAGACTGTAGTGCTCGGACCTGCTCTTCCTCTTGAGAATGTGGCCCACCTGTTGGGTTTGCACGTGGAGCTCGCCCTTGCTATGCGTGGCGCTACGCACGACGTTATTGTACGTGGGCACTCTCCATTCGCTTTCCTTGGTGTACATTTTGCTCTTGCGTATATCTCTCTGGGGCCCGTTAGTACATGCCGTAGATCAATAGCTGAAAGGGCGTGCAGAGATCGACATACCTGGTGCAAAACCTTCTGTCTCTCCTTCGCTGCACCTCGTGTTCCCACATATGAACCGCTCTTAAGTATCAAATATTAAATATACATCATCGTAGCCGAGTCATGGTTCTGAGTTGACTCCGAGTCACAATGGAGTCATACTGCACAAGCCGATGGTACTTTGCCTTTTGCCTTGCCATGTATGTATGCAGCAGGGGAGTCGTAGATACACTGCCGAGACCCCGGCTGGGACAACAAGCACTGATCATGAACTGCTGTCTGGTTCCGGTGTGTTTTACTACTTTTTGCTAGACTTTGGTATCAATACAATACAATGAATCGGTTCCGTGCCAGAGCCGCACGCGGACAGCCGAGAGGATTCCATTTGTTCGCTGCCGCCGACGAAGACACAGGTTCAATCTTGTGCACTGGCAGGGTCTGAAATGGCTTCTCGGTAAAATATTAAATAAAACAATAGACGCATGCGCCAGAAGGAAAATCCAAGTCGAATTATTACTTAGTGACATTCGAAGTCGAGCCCCCAGAAACCAAGTAAAGCTCCAGTTATTTCAAGCTCCTGCGTTAACAAAGAGCTTTTATAAAGCAGAAGCAGAAACAAGAATACGAACACGAAGGACAACACTGTATTTCAGTAACACAATCTCAAGACAGCTAACTTACAGAATTTGTTTTTCTTGGCACAAACCAGTTCAGAGGGCAGACAAGAAAGAAGGGACAAAAAGAAGACAAGATGGGGAAGTGTGGCGAAGTTGTAAATGTAAATGAGCAATAATTTGAGAAGAAGAGTCAGAACAAGAAGGGGGGGGGGGGGAAGATTCACGAGCAGGTTGGATAGAGTCTCTCATGAACACCTAGCGGTGATAAGTTACAAATTAAAAGGGGGGAAGAGGTTTGAAAAGGCGGAGGTAAAAAGTAAAAGCAAAAGAGCGGCATCTTTGGCACTTGTAGGAGTGTCCGAAGAGGGAATCCAATGGCCTCATTCCGGCCAGATGAAGAAAGGAGGAAGAGAATACCGGTGGAAAAGAACCCAGAAAAAAAAAAAAGTTGAAAATCGAAATCAAAATAGGAATGAGACAATTACAGCGAAGAGGCGAGAGAGATTCCGATGGTCCCAAGATCCCTATGCGTCCAGATCGAAACTCGCAGTCCGCCCATCCCTAAACGGGTTTTTAGACGCGCCTCCAGGCAGTGCAGGCACTGGCGACGCAGGGAGACGCAACGGGTTCTGCGCACCGGCGCTCCGCCGCGAATCGAATGTGAAGGGGTTCGGAATGGTGTACGCCTCGGAGCTGTGTGCGGAGGGCGCGCCGGTCGCAGCGGTAGCGAAGGACGTCACGCCGGTGGATGTGTCGGACGAGGAGACCGCCGTTGCGGGGGACATGGCGGTGGCGGTGGTAGGGGAGAGGGCGTTGTTGAAGAGGCGCGCGTTGGGGAGGAGGCTCGTTGTGCCTGTGAACGGCGCTAGGGAGTATCCGAAGGCGCTCAGGAGAGCGTACCCGCCTGCGGCACGCACGGAGGAAGGGACGAGTAGTGAGTGGTCTGCGTNGGGGGGACGGGACAACGATGCGTGTAGTCGGAGGTTGCGGGGGACGTAGGGGAGATCCAGACTGCGAGAGCAGCGAGTGTTGGGTGTTACCTTGCTGCGAATGTGAGTGTGGTGAATGTGGGAGGACTGATGAGGTGTCAGTGAGCGCAGCGGGCCAATATTCGCTCTGCAAAATAAGAATAATTAAAATGCAGAACGAACNAAAAAAAGCGTGAATAGATACACGCACATCCTCTGTAGACGTATGGAACGGGCCTATACCATCCGTCTCCACAGGACTGACCATCGAATTAAAGTCCTGCCCTGGCGCGCGAGATATCAGTAAAACGCTCCCGTCAGGTCTCACTTCAGGCTCTCTCCTTGTATCTTCGCCAGAACCAGCCCTAGCTCCAGACGCATCTCGTAATGCATTCCCTCCCCCTTCACCCGCACCAGTCAACGTTCCAGGAGGCAACACGCTATTTTGGGCCTGTCCTCGTGCACTCGGAAGTGCAGAACTATGCGTACTGTCCGTCCCATCGAGGTTGAAGCCCCGGGCTGGTGGGGATGAAATAACATGAACAGGCCGCTGCCGCCCGCTGCGCGCAACTCCCGGCGTCGGGCGTGCCGTGTTCAGCGCGGGCGAGTCCTGAATCGGGTACAACACGCCCTCGGCGCCC
>SGPK01000406.1:0-23027 GCA_004802695.1 Phellinidium pouzarii
CCCCCGTTAATGCGGAGTGAAAATGATAATAATGCGTCAAGCTACATCATTTGCCCTGATCGTCAGATTCAAACGGCTAGTCGACGACAGTCTGGCGTGTCGCTGTTGCTCGAAAGAAGTCAATACTCTTATTCTTATTGCTCTAGCTTTCTTTCATTGATTGAACATGTGTTCGTTCCATTTTTCCCATTGTTCTGTCGGCCCGCGTTTCTTAATTAGTGAACTTACTTGATTTTGAGTCACAGTCACTGGAAAGTAACACTGTCGGATGCGTTTGAGTGGACATAAGAATCTGAACTCTAACCACGACGACCTTCTGCCAAAAAGAAGGATTTCTTATGAAAAGATGCTCCTAATCTCGCGGAAACCTCAACAGAGGAAAAGATAGAGGCTAATAAAAGAAATGAAGGCATTCGCAGTTGCGATTCGGGCGCGATTTCCGCCAATCCAACTACAGTTACGGACGGCCGGTCCTTGTATCTGTATGAGCCTTGACTTCAGGCTATCTAAGGTCTTCCTTTGAACTAGAAGACGAGTGATTTTTTCTAGATCTTAACCTTGTGAAAATCCCAGTTACTCAGGGTATGTAGTACATACATACATATACAAACTCTCTACCATACTCGTGATCTAGCCGCACATACCGCCTTTGCTACTCACTTGAACTTTCTATTAGAGGAAGAATACTCGTGCGGTTGATTTTCCTAGTCTTGTTGTAGAGCTTGCTGACTTGACTTTAGTCGCGCGCTCGCATGTACATTATTACTTCTTTCCCGGCATGAGTATTCAGAAACAGCTTTGTGACAACAATATCCTTTCTTGCAAATTTTAGACCCTGTTTTATCCGCGACAGAAGATGGTCTACACTTATTTGACCATTGATTGAGCGTTGCGGCTCACTCATTAATCTTGCACATTTCAGATTCGAAGTCAATCATGTTCCGGCAATCACCGAAAGCACGGAGATACCAGTCCAAAATAAACATATGCGGCCATTTGTTATTTCCTGTAAATTTTTAAACTGAAATTGAATAAATAAGAGCTGATTTCGCAGAACCACTTTGACAATCGGCGCTGTCGCTGCTCTGTGGCATGCACACGCATATGAAAAGTTATGGGCATCCATACTAGGTACATTAGAATTAAGCTCTCTCCTAGAGACCTTACTCATAGCAATTGCATATACGGATAGATAAATGCTTGACGTCTTTTTATACGACACGAAGAGTACTACAGGGGTCCAGGAAGTGTCTGGCGTGCTTATATAAAGAAGGTCATTCACATCTGCCAACATAAGGGCTGTTAATTAGTGTATATGTCAACTATAGGTCCCGCATCTTCATGTTATGTGCTGAAAATGCAATTCAAAATGCAATTGTACGAGGTTGAAGAATGAGAAGCAGCACTTTGGACCTTATCACGGGTACTTCACGTGACAATCCTTNGTNACTTTTTGTTTTGGCGAGCCCTTCTACTCCCGGGAAAAAAACTTTAGCTCTGATCTTAAACCATAATGATCATAATAACAATGCTTGCCGAGCTTGTACATGTCGAATGTCAGACTTGACTGTATTTAAAGAGCCTCCAAGTCTGAGAGGACCTTTCAGTGTATTGTGTCTTAACCTGTGAGGTTTGGCAGGCTCACAACTTGCAGCACACAATGACCTGAGTCCAATGGATGAGTGCAAAAGATAAGGAGCACTCAGCCATGGACTCTGCCGCTTTAACACCAACATTATATAATCAAGGTTGAGTGTTCAAGTCCCAGTCAGGGAAAAATAAATAAAGGTCAAAATGATAAAAGGCAAATACAATGAAGTGACAGGATCATATAAATTCAATACTCCCACCTGATCTGACACTTCTGTCAATCATATAACCCCAACATCCCACGCATCTCAACCACCTTCAGATGCCCAAGTGCCTTGGTCATTATGTCAGCTGGCATTTGTTAAGCCAAAGGCTGTAACAGTGACAAGGTAACGAGTAAGAGCAGAGTGACGAGTAAGCTGAGAGCCGAGTTAGGGCCTGAGAGGATCGATTGGTACTGGTGAGGCTCAATGAGCACACTGGTGGACTAGGTGACAAGGTGTTTGGCTATGAGAACGAAGAGCTCAAGCTTGGGGCTTAGGGCTCTGAGTACATGCCTTATATACTACTAGTACATAGGGGTGGAAAGTGATGGAAAGTGATGGAAAGGATGACTGAGCGAAGGATGAGCATCAGTCAGCATAGAAGGGTATGGAACTTGGTGGAACAAGTGATCAGGTGATACAGGGGCTACTGTTGAAGTAAGCGGAGTGATGAGATGAGATGGATAGATAAGCAGAGTGATGTGATGAGATAGATAGATAAGCGGGGGGATGTGATGGGATAAGGTAAGGAAATTGTAACAGGGGTTAGTGAACAGGTGAGTCAAGAAACTCATCAATTTCAGTGCAAAAACAACACCAGAAAGCCAAAAGGCCATTCAGTCACATGTAGCATATCATCCTATGATTTATAAGAGCTAGAACATATTTTTAGAGGCAGAATTGAGCAAGATAGAAATTTTACAACCAGGCAGAAATGCATATAGGATCAGAATGTTTGAGAGTATTTATTTTTTAGTGTGTTAGATATCTCACTTTTTCCATTTTTTTCTTCATAAATAGATAAGTATCATCTAGTAGAATTTTCACATGCTTGAACAGAGACAAACACTATAGTACTGACTGAGGAATAGGCTCATCTATTGCNTTTTTTGTTTTTACATTCTCAAGTGACACGAAAAAATCACGTGATCTTGACGCGGCCAATACTTTTGCAAACGGCAAGTAAGAATAATATTGAGCCTACTTGCATACGAAAGAGGAAGTATGCTCCCCATAACAGGCAAGTACGTCTTCATATTATCTATTATCTAGGACGTTCCGTTCTCCAGCACACCGAGCAGACTCACCATGCATAAGTCGCTCGCCGTCCTCCACGTCTTGCTCTTCCTTAAACCTGTACTCGCACATGACGACCATGGACAGGACAAGTCTGTCGGCGATAGTGCAATGGCGGACTACGCCCTGCGACACGTATGTTCTTTCCGTGCATGGTGGTGACACTGAGGATATTCACAAATCATTTCTCTGCAGATGGCGACAGAACATCATATGTACGCAGTCTATTTCTCACAGCGAATAACCATGGACTGATAAAATCTCTGCGACAACAGCGACACCTTCGACCCCATGAGCTTCTTCCATCTTCATGACCTCAACAGGTAAGCGGCACACCGCAAACACTCTGTACCAACGCGAACACTGACGCGCTCTCCAGCGACAACACGCTCGACCGAGACGAGATCGAGGCAATCTACGGTGTACACCACCCGTACTCTCAGAAGAAGTCGAAGGACGAGCAAGCACACCAGGAGAAGGCGGACCACATCGTCAACGTCGTCCTTGGTATCATGGATAAAAACAAGGACGGCAAGATCTCCCTGGAGGAATTCGTCGCATCAGGTGTGCACGCATTACCGAGCTTCGATGGACTGGGCGCGGAGGGTCACCATTACGATGTAGAAAGCGGTGCGTCTGCTCTATCTCTGCGTGCACTCTTTTCATCAGCGTGACTGGTTTCTTCTTCCCTCACAGAGTTCTTCCTACACCACGAGGGTGAGCTTCTGCTTCTCAAGGCCCAATCAGAGCCAACCTAACATCACACAGAGGAGTTCCACTCTACCCCGGAGACGCAGACGGACGAATCATACAACCATCCTGAGGACCTCGAGCACTTCGCCGCGCACGAGGATATCGAGCGGCAAGAAATCCTCAAGGAGGCAGAGTTTCAGGGCATCTCTGTCGAGGAGGCGCTAGCTGCACACGAGGAAGCAGAAGCGCCGCCTTCTCCCCCTGCTGACAACTCGTCTGAAGAAACGCAAGAACAAGTGCAGGAGCCGCCTAAGCCGAAGATCACACGCCAGACACCTCCGGAGAAGCTCGATCCGTCTGTTCGGTACGGAAGCGCAGGTGAGGAAAGCAAGGAACACGGTGAGTGGGGTGCAGGCGACAAGGGATACAAAGTTCCGAGTACACCAGGCGAAAGAATGAGGTATGATTGTTGCGCTTTCACGTAGCGGAGTCAATTTCTGATCAAAGCTCTTTAGGAAAAATGTACCTTACAAGGTAATGATAATACGCTCAGTTTGTCAATTCCAAAGTCTAATTCTGACATTTTTTAGTATAAGTTCCGCCGTAACTGGGGAGATTTCTGATCTTAGATGGCTTTTTGCTCCTGGCGTGTATTTATTATTTGAAAATTTATCGGTTTTTCTCATCCACCGTCCGGAATTGCTTTCTTGCTGGACTTCTCGAAGATCAATCAAATCCAGTCGTAAAAGGGAATACTTAGCAAGAGGGAAAATATTATAGTCAGAACTACAGGACTACACAGCAGGACACGATAGCGACTCGAAGGCTTAATTGCAGAGTAAAATGCGTATGAGCATAATGGAATTGTAGAATGTACGTTGTTCGTTAAATGAACTCGTAACTTAATGAGCACATGCCGAAGTGCAACAAGTTGAGCTGAAAAAAAAAGGGTGAAAGAATAAAGAGGTTGATATATGCGAAATAGCTTGTACCTGAAAAAANGGGGGGAGCGACGCTCAGTCACAGATGGTCGTATAGATTCTTTCAGTCGGGTCCTGCGGGATCCACCCATACGCAAGACCAACCTGATACGACCACTCCTCACCCGCGCCAGCCTCAGTTTTCCACGTCCATTGAATCCAACCTTGTCCTGCTTCATACGCAATCGTCTGCGCCTCCCAGAACCGCCGCAAGAACGTCTTATAGCTCGAACTAAACGTGCTCGCCGAGCGGCTCATGCCCGCGCAGTTGCCAACTGCAGTGCTACCGGGGTACGAGCCGTCATAGCGCGCACCGACGCCGCGGCCATTAAGATATTTCGCGCAATCCGTGATCGCAGGCGCCCACTCGCCTACGATCGTCCATAGGTGGAAATCCGCGATCCCGCTACTCGAAACAGCGCACGCCGTGCTGATGTGATCTGTTTGTGAGAGTGCAACGTCACTATCGCTGAAGACCTGGTAGATATGTGTATCCAGTGCGACACCCTGGAATGTAGGCGGTGGCATGAACCCACTCCAATAGGGGAGGGGCTGGAAGGCGTCGTGGATCAGAACAAGTGTGTTGGACTCCTGAGATGAATCGAACGGGAAGCGGATGTTGCCATACGAGTCGTACCAATATTGCTTGACAACAGAAAGGACATCTGCACCGTCAAAACCCGCAGGCCTAGACGGAATGAAAATAATTGAAGGTGGTTCATTGAAAAGATAAAAAGGGAACATACTCATTTAAGGGGGCAATGACAGAAACAACATTTTCATTTTCGCTAAACATGCTCGCGATCGTTTTGATGATCGCGTCTGTTCTAGCGACGTTTGTTGCGTTTGAGTGCCAATGTGGGAAGCTCATCCTCTGTCCCGAATTATCAAACCTTAAATGAAGTACGGGTCGGGGTCTGAGGAGTCAACGTTAAGATAGCAGCACTCACCCATTCTGACTTCCTGGCGCGCCGTGCAAGTCGACAATGACCATTAGTCCGTGATTTTCGGCCCAAGTAACAGCCTTTTGGAGGTAAGAGAGCTGGCCTTGAATAAACGGCTCGCCAGGCCCGACCTCAAAAGCCCAATAACCGATCGGCAGGCGAACGTGGTTCAGCCTCGATTGTGTGGAGTGCAGCAAAAGCAGCGTGTACGGCATAAGCAGCTCGAGCAAAACGGAAGACGATGTGTGCGAACTCACCCCGCCGCGGCAATGGCCTCGAAGTCAGCCTCGGTGTAGAAGGTGTTCCAGTGGTTCGTCAAGGCAGCTTTCGCCACGGAATTGCTCTGGAGCTGACAGAACGTCCACTCGTCGACGATGGCATCGTTGCCGGTGTCGTCGAAAAGGCTCGGCGCGATCCACGGCTCAAGGACGAGCCAGCCACCGAGGTTTGCTCCGCGAACCTTTTCCGAGCCGTACGGAAAGCCTGGGTTGATCTGCGAGTCTGCACGGGTGAGCGGCACACTTGCGAGGAGCGAAATGGCGAAGCTCCAGAGCAAGGAGAGTGAGAGACGACAAGCCATTAGGCGGCGAAAGGGTGGGAGCTCTGGACGTAGCTTGTTAACAACTCAAGCCATAGAACTTATATAGCGGTCCTTGCGGCAGACAGAAAGGAGGAATGAGTATTTATGTTACGGGCGATTGGCATCAGCATCGCGGCCGGATAAGTGGTGCTCGAGAAATGGAACGCATGTCGTCCAGTGGTGAGCTGCCCTTTGATTCTGCAATAGAAGAGATGTCAACGTCTGAAGATACGTTCGGCATTGTGAGCGTGAGGCTACTGCAATGCATCAATGCGTCCAGATAGACTTTCGACATTAATATTCGTTGCTGCGTTCCTGCCAAACTAGTCTTCTGCTTAAAGGGACGTCGGATGGTTCTCCGGATGCATACTATAAAATATTAATGTCAACTTTTATTTTACTATTAATATTAATAAAAGTAAGTTTTAGTACAAATATGGGTACATGTGACATATTGACATATTATTTATATGTTTCTGGGTCAGATTGCATCCGTTTCGGCTTTATCCAGACATCGCGACGTTAAAACTTCCCCTAGGATCAGGAAAAGCCTAGTAAAATTATAGAAGAGTTTCCCACTAGTACTGGTTGGAACGTGCGGGNCCCCCCCAATTATGCTGGGAATTTCCACCTCACAGGACCGGAGGTAAAAAGGCCATCTTTTGGTTGAACATGGGCAGATGGCAATGGGCAATATTAATCACTCGGGTCCACAATGACAAGAAACTACGGGGTCCGCAACGACTATGGGGTTTTCGGGCTGAACCAGAAAGCCCCTGGACATTTGTGAGTACCGCAGAACTCTCACGTGCTGTTAGTGAGCAACGGCACACCAACCACAACGGCCTACACCGACCCCAAACAAGCATGCGTGCAACTGACTGNCCCCCCCCCCGGCCGGTCCACCCACGTCTTCTAGGGTTCCTTACGTCCCTCGCCGTTCACGAGGGTGGAGGATCCCAAACCAAACACCCGTGCAATCGAGCACACAACCCAATTGACATACAGGGGCCTGCTGAGATAGAATGATCAAACTTTCCGTCCAAGCCCGCCGCCGCCACTACCAGTTCCGAATCCTTGAAGCCTGATCTTCAGCTTCAATCCCAATATTAATGTCTGGTTGATTGATCAATCGCAAGAATCGCAAGAAGTGTGATTTACGCGCCAGAACTCGCACCCGGACTAGACTTTGAACATTGACATCTTGAGTTCTCAGTCAATATTAATAGCAGCAACCTTCAGCTGGATCTGAGATCATCTGACCCGGATCCCCTTTGGGAAGGAACGTGTGACAGTCACGCTAGCACCGCGTTGGTAATGCTGTCGGATTACAAATTCACTTGCGAATCGAATTGCTTATATAGTTACTCATATATGCGCGAGCGTTGAAAGTAGCAGAATTCCACTGGCAATTTCCTTCAAGTTCACCGTAACATCATAACGACAGAAAACAACTTTTTACATACAGATAACGGATAGATAAATCATTATAAAATATACAATATGATGAGCATCCAAAAGTACAGGTTGAAAAAGCCAAAAGCTCAGAACCAGGGGCTAAACAGATCGGGCATCGCTGCTAATTTGACAGGGTTTGTTGCAGAGGATATCAAGTTCGTCACACTCTGCATAGACTGCGTTACTTTCTCGTCCTTCGGGTCCTAAGCAATATCCAACATCAGTGCCGCTTGGGCTTCTCAATCGCATTAAGAGACTTTACCTGTGCTCTCTCAAGTTTGCATGCCATATTTTCTGCTCTATTCACGACACCGTTGATATTCTCCTGCACGCGCATACGGAAGGAATTCTCCTGGGCCGGATTCCGTTTGCCTCTCGCTTGCACGTGAGTAAGGACTTCATCGCGTATAAAGAGGCACAGATGTTGGTCAAGTTCATACTAGAACAGAGTCAGTGAGGACGTTTAAAAATGAGAAGCGTAAATATCAACCTCCGGCTTTGTTAGAGCTCTAGCAATTGCCACAATACCCGGACAAAACAGTGCCTCTGTCCCCGTAGGATTGACAAAGCGCTGTAAGTTCGGCGTGAAACGGAATGGGACACTCTCAAGATGCACAATTTGAGAAGTTTGGTTGTTGACGCCTATTCGTGCCAAATCAGCAAAATTGATTGAGAGACTTGCTCTTATGACGTACCAGGCAATATTTCGGACATGAATATTTGACCAGTAGCACGTGAGACGTGGAAACGAGCTGGCTGACGACTTGTGATGCAGACGGCATATGTCATAAAGCTCACAGCTGCTAGTTGAAGAGTGAAGGCCTTGCGCATCCTCCAGAGTTCTTGAGGTCCACACATAGTGCGCGTCATATACTATACAAGTTCAAAATTCAGATAGCGATCGGGATATCCTTTAGAACGTACCCGACTGAGAACATCGTCTCCAACCAATTTCTTAGCCACTTCGTCTAGAACGGCTTTCCTGATGTTGAGATGTTCCACTCGACTTGTCGGAGGCTAACGATGAAAATAAGTAATTACCTCATTAAAGGAGGACTGAAGCATACTGTGGCATTTATCTCGCGAATAACCGCCTTGTGCTTCTGGGCAACCATGAGAGCCGGATCTTCTCGTGTCACACCCATTTCTTCACAGTGTTGGTCGTATACATCTTGCAAGGAAACATAAGATGGATCGTTCAACACGAGTCGGACCGCAGGATTCAGTAATACTGTCAAGGGAAGGTGGAATTGCAGATTACGCTTTCTGCTCTCTTTCCGACGAGTGAGCGCACTATCAAAACAAGTTACGTTCATTTTCTACGTCAATCTCTTTATAGAAAAACTCACTGGTTGAAGGTACGAAATAGTTGCATGACACGCTCTTCTCGGCGACACCAGCGAGCTGCGGGTTGTTGAACAGCGAACGTGTACTTCATGCCATCGTGGCCGTGAATAATAATTCGCTTGTAACAATAACCTTGGCCCCTGCAAATCTCAAACTTGGGTCCGAACTGTCTGATGCGACTGAACTGTAAGGCATTATCCACAAGCTGAAAGCAGATGTTAAACTCCGCCCGAAATTTGATTATCTGGCAGACACTTACTTCTTGATATTGTCCTGGCACTTCAACCTCATCGAATTTTGTATATTGGAACTCAACCAGCCAGTGCGATAGAAGGTCGAGAGGCTGAATTCGAGGCCTCGAGTCCAGGAATTTCTCGTAGCGGTCCCGCCAATGCTGCAATCTTTGGATATAATCTGGCAGCGCTGGCTTGCTCTGGACAAAGTCCTCGTCATAGTCTTTCTAAAAATGGAATGCGTAAACAAAGATCNAAAAAACTTGAGGTATTCGAAGCTTACTCTTGCCGGACCAGTGAGATGGATGGCCATCCTACTGATATTTTTCAAGATATGCTCTGACAAGGTACCGTCATCATTGACATTTGATGCACGAGAACTAGAATTCTGAAAGGATTTTACGTATATAAAAGAACTCCGTAAGTGGTGCGGGAAGAATAAAGGAGAGAACAAACCTGAACGGCATCTTGAAGAAGCATGAATGTAAATCTGTAGATCTCTTCTTCGGGGGTTGACTTGAACTTGACATTGAATTGATCAACCATGGTTTCTAGAGTTAAAGCTAGAAGAGGATTGTTCGTTTTTAGAAGCGATGCAATATCATCCACAAGCTCCCAGTCTTCTTTTTTCGCGACATTCACATGACCCTCTGTAGTCACTGCAGCATTTGTCCCGTCGGAAGTAGGACCATTCTGATTATTAAGGTTTATGTTTTGGTTCGCCTGTATGACCCGCTGTGCTACCTCTTGAGCTTGTTGCGCCTGCTGTTTTCTGTACATGGCCATTTCCTCTTTTGTTGTTCGCAAGGGAAAGAATAAGGCCTAATATATACGATTAAAAATTACTAGCTAATACAGCGACTTATGCAAACTTGCCTGTGGATATGCTTTGGCTAACTCCATGAGGATCCGTTGTGCTTGAGGTGCTTCGCCGTATGATAGAGACAGAAGGAGCTGAGGTATGAGCGAAATCCAGTACCAAAGAGCGCGATCACCAGTGAATGCATTGAATGCGAGTGCAATAGTGCTAGCAGCATCATCAATACTGAGGAGCCACAAGATCCTTGTAAGAAGCGGACGACTCTTTGTGTTTTTGTACAATCCGGCAGCTTGAAGGTAACCAGAAACAGCATGTGCACCATACTTAAACTCAGCAGGATTGGAGCTGAACATCTTGTCGTTGAAGCGACCCCACTCTGCCCAAGCCTTTGCTACATTCATATCGAGTTGTACCGCTTGACCGAAGCAGTTATCCGCTTCATCATTTTGACTTAAAGCGGAGTAGAACATTCCTTTCAATGTATAAAACTCGGCTTTCTGAGGCGTTGAGAAGTACATGAGATTTGTATTGTTGATCAGATTTAAACCCTCGAGCATTTTTTCAGGGACCTGGAGACGGCATCGAGCCTCCTCACGCAGTTTCAGAAAAGCCTCTGAAATCTCAATATTAGGCAACTCGTAGATTCTCGTCAGCATATGTTGAGCAACATCAAACAGATCATGTTTGCGAGCAACATGAGCGAATCGGTTGATGATCCAAGCTGTCTCGTGATACCCGCGATAGCCAAACGTGTTCGCTGCGTTTGCCTGAGCTCCATTCTGCCCGTTCGCCTGTATGAGAGGGATGTACTGCTTGTTTATCGAGCTGAAAACGTTCTGTCTCCATGCAACGAGGTCGCTCCAGACACTTATATCATCGTGAAGATTTGGCAGCCTTTCTCTCCATGCCTGGAGAACTAACTTTAAATCTGCAGATTTCTTCTCCAAATTTTGTGGCGTCGTGGACGACAATGAACCAAAAATCTGAACAGCTTCTTGGAGCTCGACGAATTGTTGGAAGTGCTGCAACAGTGGAATGTGACATGCAGACATTTTAGGCGGGAATGCTATCCATTTCCGAAGTGAAAGTTGCATGGCATCTTCTAATGTCCGAGTGAACTCAATATTTCTATCGACTGCACCAGGCATTTTTACAAGTGCAATGAAAGCTTCATAGACACGTTTTCGTGGAGTTGCGACATCCGATAGGCCTTGAATCTGCTCCTCTATTAGCTGGAGACTGTCTTTATCTGCCCAGTCCTTATTCCTCCATGCTGCCTCTAATAAAAGTTCATTGTTGCCATCGTTTCGGGCCAAGTCATATAGGACATCCCATTGCTGAAGTTTTTCAGTCGCTATGATCCAATGGTCCTCCCACAAGCAATATTCAGACTCAGTGAAAGGAATGATGCCATTTTTTGCTTTGCTCTGAGCTTGTTCGTAAGCGATCTGTGCTTCAGGCCACATACCATTCTGTTCGTAAGTGATAGAGACATTAGTCTCGCTATGCAAGGAGCGCCGTCGCCATAAACCATAAAACATGTCTTCCTCCACGAGTTCGGCATACACTTCGGCTAGAGCGTCATAGACACTGTCCCGCACTGTACCGTCATCATCTCGGACAAAGTCAAGGGAGCACTGAAGATGTTCAAGAGCAACATGCCAAGCGCCGAAAGTCTTTGCGAGATACTTGAGAAGGTGAGCGGGAAGATTTATAGCAGGCGAACAAGCGTGAATTCCTTCCAGCAGAGCCTGAATGACATTAGGGCGCATTTCGCTTTGTCTGATGTGGTATTCACGACTCAGGAGAATAATAATGTGCTGCGTCACATCGCCTTGTTCCTTCCGGGTGAGTGAAGACCATACAGCAGGGAAGACAGAGACCCAAGTGTCATGGGCTAGCTGCATATCATAGTAGAGAAGACGGCGCATCGGACGTATTATGTCTCTAATTCGACTGTTGGCAATTGTCTGAGCCAGCGGAGAAGAAGTTTGGGTGAAGACTATGTTCGGCGAAGAAGTCAGCGGCATGTCGCTATCGACGGAACTGAGAAGGAGATCTAAGGCAAGGTAAATCCAATTGCAGTCCGCCAATGCTTCCCAGCTCTGGACCCCAAGGATGTATGTCAAACGACTAGTTAAAGACCGCGGTATGCTGTTGTCTAACAGGTCTATGAATCGTTCACGCAGTGACGTGTCGTGAGACCTGCAGCCTAGGAGAAAAGCTTGTTCCAATCGGGAAGTCAAGTCGCTTCGGCGCAGGGCAGGTTCCGTATATATGTCGTAAATCAGCTCCAGATATTGATTGAATAAATCAATACCACGAGTTTCGAAGGTCGTCATTTTCTGTAATAAACTAGCCTTCTCCTTCATCGTAGGATATGCATCACGTCGATACAGTGCCCAATCGCGAGCCGTGTCAAGGAGGAATTGGCAAAGCATCGGGCTTGCCGACTTTTCGACAAGAATGATGAGGTTTCCCAAATGGAGTCTCCTCTGCTCAGATGGCAATGTCGACGAATTCTGGCAAATTTTTAGGATAGACACTAGCATTCGAGCGATTGCGTCATAGTTGTCCGCAGTTGGTGGAGAGCTTATGTGTTCCTTTGCGAGCTTACCTAGGAGCCTCATCAATGAAGTAGCAAATGGCTCTATCCTTTCTGGAGTAACCTGTACGACGGATTTCAGCATCATGAGTGCGCCGCGTAAACCAGTCATATTCTTTAAGCCTTCTGAAACTGTGTTGTAAACGAAAGTATGAAATTCTGCCAATTCAGACTGATTGTCCTCGTCTTCTTTGGGCAAGGGAAACAACGTCAGAAGCCGATCAATAATTGGATGGAAGGTCTCTTGCAATACGACCTCGTCTATCATCATTCCTTTTTGAACGAGCTTTTGCAGGATTTTTGCATTCATTAAGAACCAAGAATCGGGCTTGTCCGCGCATACGACATGTAGGACTTTGGCAGTCGCAAGGATTGTTGGAGCGGTATCTTTATCAAACTCCATCTACAATTATTTTAGCAACCAAATATGTTTATTACTAAATTAATGCTCACCTCACATAACGCCTTGCGGAAGTAATCCAGCTTGAACGCTACTTCGCTCCAACCTAACAAACTTAGGAAATCCTTCAAAAGAGCGAGGGCACGTGCGACAACATTCGTCCGCGTTATTGCGTCTTGTGGGCCAGTCGCGATGCGCGTCAAATAGCTAACTACACCCTCACGGAATCCAAGAGGTGTGACCCAATTGGATGAGTCATCCCCTGGTTGCAGTGATTTTTGTTCCCACTTATAAACAGCTTCGAGGATATCTACAGATAGTATGCGCCCCTCGGCGTTCGAAGTCACCTGAAGGCCAAGTTTTGCTAATGAATTGATGATATGCGGGATGAAAAGTGCGCGGCACGGGTAGAAGAGATCCGGCTGACGAGCAATGAGCTGATAAATCACGAAGACCTGCAAATTTCCACCTCCCTCTTCAGCAAGTAGACGACGAGTGGTTTTCGCCCAATGGGGGACATTTGGGTCATTAGACATCTTCTGCAAAACAGGCGCAAGGATGTCCAGGGCCTGTCGTATCAACGTTCGATTTCCTTCCACGTGTGGGGGTTTGAGAAGGCCCGTCCAAGCACTGATAATGAACTTGGCGGGACTGTCGAAAGCTTCAAAGAAACGGGCTGCCAAGAGATAGGCCACTTGCCTCACTGTCTGGTCTTCAACGTTAATGTACCCCCACGCAAACTTGATGACATCTTTCTTGATGTCGAACAGAAGCTGCGGACAATGGCGGACAAGCACCGTAGTCAAATGCATGATTTCCATTTTGAATAAATCGTCTGTGTCTGCGAATACGCCAAGTTCGTTCGCCCGCCAGATCCTAATATGGAAACGGTCAATGATGTATCTGTCAAGCAGACCATCCTCCTGTGGGCGACTCGTATGAACGAGGAGCATTGGAGTGACTATGTATCGCAAGAGGTTGGTCTTCTTTGGCCAAGAAACAGAGCGATCATCAAACCATGTCAAAAATCTAATTAATACATTGCGTCGAAACTGCAATGATCCTTCAAGAGCGACATGTTTGTAGAGAAACCTAGAGAGTTCGTTGCGGTCTAAGGCAATATTCATCGAAAAAGTTGATATGATGTCGAAAATAATGTCGATCCTCGGGCTCTCCTGCATAGCCTTTATAAATATTTGAATCATCAAGTCATGTTTCTCGAACGTAAGTTGTGTCTCAAGACCCAGATCTGGAACTTGCTCCGGCTCAGCCCTCCAAAGGTCAAGCAAAGCTTCAAGAACATCATTGTCTCTCGTCCATCCGGGAGTTAGGTCAGTGAGATCTTTGCATAGTAGGAGTCCGGGGAGGATCACGTCTGCATCACCACTCCTGAAACAAACACGAGAAATATCCCGAGATCGCACAATGAATTCTCTGCGTAACTTCGGCGCTGCATTCGAATTTAGCAAGTTACGAAGCGTGCGGACGAAACGAGGCTGCTTCATACAGCTCAAGAAGTAGTCGACGGCTTCAGTAGTGTATCGGTCGAGATACTTTCCGAGGGGTTCTGAGAATGGACTCGGCGCACATGAAAAAAGATGTGCTTCCGTCTGCACCACTATACCAACAAGGTTCTCCAAAAACATAACCGCGGTTAAAGGTAAAAGATGGTAAATATTGACAAGGTGGACAAGCTTGTTGATAGAATCATTCTCAGATAGTGGCATCCGAGCAGCTGCATGGAGCATCTGCGTATCCGCAATGGCGCGGAAATGATCAAGGAGCTTCATGCCAATCTCTACCTTGAAGTAATTTGCAAGGAGCATGAGAAGACGCGATAGACCTTCAAGATCTTGGATTGTGAGCTTCTTCGTGTCGGATAGGTTCATGAGGATGGGTCTCAAGCCTGTTTGTAAAAGCTCTTTCGGAAAGCGTGACTGGTCGCCCAAAATAATCCGTAGACCTTCATGAGCGGCATCGGCGACCTCCTTTGAGGGATTGTACAATGATTTGAAGTAAACACCAGTAACCCTATAATAAAAACAATTAGCTTATTTTATACAGAACTTTTAAATTCTACCTTTGCCGAGTTTGCGGTATACGCGAAAAGCTATCCGTAAGAGGCAATGCCGCAGTTAAGAGTCTCAAGCATGCCACACGCAATTGAATCACCTCAGATGCACTCTTTCTGGCATCGACTTTCGCGACAAGAGAAACGTCGCTGTTATCAGCTAAAGCTAATGCTTCATGAAGCAGGCGGATCAACTCGTCGTTCATTTCTAAAAGAGAGGGTTCCAAGCTGATGCAGTAACGGACAGCTTCGACCTGGCCAACAATGATAGGATGGGGAAGGGAGCGCAATGGTTTCATATATATCGAGGACATCACGCGCTCTCGATGAGGTAGCAGCAACTCAACGGTTGGTCGTCCGCAAAGTTCGGAGAGCAGCTTGATGCATGACCGTGCTGTCTGCCGCACAACGGGATGCGGGGATGCTACTTCGTTGAAGAAAATGCTGATAAGGAATGGTATTCTTGATTGCATGGCTGGAAGTATACCATCAACCTCCATTTGATTTCCGAAGTTGCTGTTCGTCAAACGCAAAACTCTAACAAGATTGTCAATAATTTCCGTGACATTGCGAGGAGGGTCATGAGGCGAATCCTTCAGGACATGCAGGAGCGTCCGTACAATGTCAATTTCTCGAGCCATCGTCCACTTCTCGCCAACCTCAGGCGTTGCGGTCATGATCATTATGCCAGTACAGCCCGCACTCTTTCTTATCCACGCTTCATCGAAGCAAAGCGTGCTAAAGCGAGTTGCAACCATATGAAGTATAGGCAAAATGTCCATTTGCTTTAGACCATTCGTATATCCAATGGGTACGAGATCGTGTACGATCTGTTTCATTACTTTCGCAGCTTTCTTGGCTTGCTGCTCATCGGTTCGAGCTAATGCATGAGGGAAAGCATCAAGATACAGACCAAACATGTGACTCGGGTACCTTCGCAAAGTGATGTCTTTAACAAGCGTTCTGCGAGCTTCTAAGGTAAAGACATGCCGCGAAAGAGTTCGCAAATACTCTTCTGCGCGATCCTGGACCTCAGGAACATGCAAGGCATCGAAGAGACCTTCAATCCCTTGAATAAATATATTTTCTCTGTCTCTTCCTTGCAAGCCCTGTAAATCGCCTTTATTAGTTTTCGTAATTGAACATGTGCATATGGGATATACCTCATTTAAAAGATTTGTTAGTACATGCTCCAAATAGTTGTATGCATGGACTTTATCAGAAGAATGGGACTTCGATAGTATGCGAGCAGACAGCTCAGCGATGGGCCCGACTTCGATATACTCTTGTCGTCCACTAAACGACACAGCAATTTTTGCAGGATCCGAGTACGGTTTATACGATAGATTTGGCTTCTCATCGAGTAAACGTCGGTTCCTGCCGCCGAGTTTGCCTAATATACGGATAGTCGTGTGCGCATGATGATGGTTTCCCGGCAAAGGTCTCAAATGGCTGTGAAGCGCCTCCATGAGGTCGCGAAGCACAGGGCGAAGAATGGGATCGAGGAAATCGCCAACGAGGTTGTCGATACAGAGTTCA
This sequence comes from Phellinidium pouzarii, assembly GCA_004802695.1. Lineage (NCBI taxonomy): Eukaryota > Fungi > Basidiomycota > Agaricomycetes > Hymenochaetales > Hymenochaetaceae > Phellinidium > Phellinidium pouzarii. The sequence goes on from SGPK01000406.1 coordinate 16,601, forward strand.
AGCGTCCGCAGACCCTGAGAAACAAGTTCGGGACCACCTTGCAGCGCAAGCACGAGCGGCTTCATCAGGTAATGGAGATGTGGAAGCAGATGTGTCAGGCGCAGAGGAACAGTCAGACAAAGCTCAACGAGTAGATCACGAGTTTGCGCATCAGCAGCCATAAGCTGGCGGTTCAAGCAGTCAAGCATTTCTGGTAGCAAAGGGAGAACTTCTTTGTACAACTGCTCATATCGCCCTCCGCCGCTGCCTATAGCCCGAAAGAGTGCTCGCATAAGGTGGAAGTAGTAAAGTGGGCGGGCCGCTTTTGCAGCGAGAGGAAATGAGTCCATAATTAATCGGCCTAAATGAATGGCGAGTACAGGCTCATTTGCATCAGGATGCATCCCGACCACGCTGAAAGTCAGTTTGAAAAACCGGAGGATCATGGACGCAGCCATGTCATCCTCATCTCCAAGCCTATCCAATCTGTCGGAGAGGTGCTGAAGAGTGGTTGATACAATCGTCTGTGAAACTGCCTTCTGTGAAAAGAGCACTTGCGAGAGGTGAAGAAGGCTCGGACGTTTCACTGTAGCCTTGAAATAGAAGTCAAGACGTTGTGTCCACAGTTCCTGGAAAACGTGGAGGTCAATATCTTGAAGTATCCACGCAAGTGACTCCATTGTCTCCTTTTCGTCCTTAAAGTCTACATCGAATGATGACAAGACACGAATGCAACGTTCGAAAAGGGGCGTCATTATTTCGCCATCCGGAAGAGGTGAGCCTAACTTTTTGAAAGCATTGATACACATTCTAATTCCCTGTAGAAGCATGCGAAAAAGGTATCGAAGGTCTAAACAGGAAGATAGCGTGTCAGTAAAAAACCAGCACAAAGAAAGTATTACAGCGAACCTCCTTGCACACTGTCGGGATTTTCCGTCGCATAAAACGCAGTTGAAAGTGGCCTGTCTTTCTCAATATATGATATATCTATAGTCCCGTCCACATTCATCTGCTCTTTCTGCTTATCAAGGCGCTCGATAACTGCTTGATATGTAAGATCCAGAGCCTTTATCTTCTCTGTACATGATTTCATCATAACCATGCATAGTTCAGTTGCCTCGTCTTTCGGCAACTTGTGAAGCACAGGATCCATTAAAGTGAAAGCCATCTTCGCGCAAAGCACTTGAGCGTGAACAGAGAAAGATGCGCTTAGTAGCCAAGCACAGTATGTATGTATGACGCGAGTGAGTTGCACATTAGAGAGCTCCCCACGCACATGGGCAGTAAGTTCGAACACTATACTGTATGGCCCATATCTGAGTAAGAACCCGTAAGAAAGGCAATGCAAGAAACGACTGATTTAAAAGTTACCGCAGACTGTCATAAGATGCAGCAGAACCCATGATGACTCTCTCTGAAAGTAGTTTCTCTACGTGTGGTATCAGAGCACGTCGAAACGGTGAAGCTACTTGATGCCTCAACAAAGTCAATAGTTCCTGCAATTGCTAAGTTGTAATCTCCAGGCCAATGCACAAAGACACGATACATACCTTCCTAGCGGAGGTCGAGTGTAAGGGGCAATCTTGAAAGAGTCGAATGCAATATACAGATATATCATCACCCCTAGGATCTCGCCCGTATGTATCCGGCTGCTGACGAAAAAGGAACGAAACGAAATTGATCAACTAGAAGCAAAAAAACAAAATTACACGTGAGTGTGCTTTCTTCACAAGGAAATAGAATAGTATAGATAGAACCTTTATCTGGGCGACAATAAAATCGGTGTATAACTTATGGTTCTTCATGTTTGGTGCTTCTCCTGCCCAGATTCCACCCATAGTCTCATAGTCCTCCCTGACTTTCTTCTGGATTGGCGATTCCAAAGCTGCAGCCTGAAAAATCAGAATTATGAGATGTCAAGAGGAAGAGGAAGCACTATATAAACGCACCTCTAGCGTGACATTGATTATTTCAGAGAGCATAGGCTGGGCCACTGGGCGATTTCCCTGAACGAGAATTACCATTACGAATGGTATTTCCGTAAGCACTTTAAAGCTGTGGGTGCCCAACGTGATGGCGTTGGGATCGACCTGAACAGACCCCTCAGAGAAGAATTCAGTGACTAAACTGGGCATGTTGCGAAGCAATTGTAAGTAGAACTGAATGAGCTCGGCAGCAGGTTCATCTGTGAGATGTTTCATGGTTCTGATGATGTCGTGAAGAGCCTTTAAACATGTGACAGCATTATCCTCGGTGTCGTGCTTCAAAATAAAGAGGATAGTGGTCATCAAGTTGCCGACATGAGGCCTAAACATTTCAGAAGGAGGGATTCGGTGGATGATCTCGATAAGGATGCGTCGGTATTGGTATTCAAGAGAATCCTTTCTGAAAGAAGGCTCGGTATTGCGAAGAGTGTCGAGAAGAACAGAAAGCATATGAGGAAAGACTCTCGCAGCCTCAACGTCACGAACTGAATCAACCATCTCTTTGAGTTCGATTGCAATTTCCATTTTTATTTTCAAAGCTAGCTTTGGGTGTCAGTGATACAATGACTGAGTATAATTATAGCAAGTACGCACGAATAGCCGGATCTGCAATGCGACCTGCTCGAGACTCGAGGTCAGCCGCCGACGATAGATGTGGAACAACATCCATCGTTGATGACAGAAGAGACGTAAGAAATTACGGTCTCGCTCCCGTTCCACACAGAGCGTATATAGTCCTCGTCGCGGAATTACTAGGCGGAAGGGGTGGCTCCGCGCCTCTCACTAGTGTCTGTGTCCTTGCAGTGGTGGCCTCGTGCGTGAGAGAGAGCCTTCCCAAGGGTATATGTCGTGTACTTAGAGTAAGAGGTCTCCAAGAGGAGTCTGCCTCTACCCAAGCGTGAGTCTCGCTCGCACAACTTGAAGGCTGTTGAGGAAAGCTAGAATTGTTGATCTCTATTTACAGACGTGACTACACTTGCAGTGACAATCAATTTGTCAATTTCTTACCGCCACTTGATGAATATTTCCTCAAGTTGCCAGTGGTTGTCGACAGATGGTATTCGTCCTGACAGCGAACAAAGGTGTTCGCAGCTCGCCAGCCGAAGCGGCAAGACAAATAAATAAAAGAAGAAAAATCTGTTCAAAATGCAGCTCAGCCTTAAAGCCCGTCTTAGATACCATCATCCATAATCGTTGATCCAGTCCGCATTAGAAAGAATGGAACTCTTATAGTGAAAGATTACCAGCATCCGAGTCGACTTGTCCCCAGCACTGCGCCGTCTCGCTGTGCGTCGTCCTCCCTTTTCTTGTGCTTGACTCTACTTCTATTTCTCTTTCGGCTGGCCCGAACATACGCTTTGTGACAGGCTTAGAGCAATCACATGGCACAAGAGCTAGATAGCTTCGACTTCAACTCGTAAGTATCATCTTTCCTAACTACGCACGGCTAGTCTCATTATTCGAACTGTCAGTCGCATAGTCTCGTCATTTTTTGCTGGATTTGTTTTCTGGAGTAGCTTGGGCCATCTGTTACACTCGTCCTTCTTGCATTATGCTGAACGTCGCATCGTGCGCCGATTGTCTGACTGGCAAAGACGTGCACGGATACGAAAATTATCCTTAGGAAGGCGTTCAGACCCCGAAGCTCAACTTATGGACAGAAAACAGAACGACTGCACACAGACGAGTCAAAATGATTTAGAATGTGCTAGTTTAGGCGACTCAATCTTCGGGCGATGTGATAACCCAACTCTCGTTTTCGTGCTGACTCTACTCTTTTGGGTGTCGAGTTTACCGCAATTTGCGTCGTCATTATCTCTTAGTTTAGGATTATCGGCTAGTCAGACTCTTTGTGGTGAGCAGAATCAAAGTGGGGAATAGAATAAGATGTGCTATACTTATATAAACCTCCATAGCCTTTCTGGTTGCATGGGATGAGATGTCATTTCAATCTGCACGGCTTGTCGGACTTGTCGTTCTCGGTCTTAATTTGAGGTGCCTTGGTGTAGAACGACGCGAAGCTTTTGCCTTTTGGTTGGCTCTGATAGTGATTACTGGTTGGTAACGAAGATGGATAAACTACCGAATCATATTAACGTCCTTTTTTCGGGTTTAAAGGACTAGTCGTAGTTACTAGTTTACTGGGGAACGGGTTCGCGAGGTAAAGGTCTAAAATTGATTTTTTCGTATAATATTTGTTAACACATCCCCTTAAGTCCCTTTTCAAATCCACCCACAAACTTTTGTTCTCGCCGACAGTAGGTTCTGTTCAGCCATAACAATTGTCTGTACTCAAATATGTTATATCTCAGTGCGCTTGCGCCGTCCTTAGTCATGTCTTTATTGGCAATCATTCTAGAGCTTTATTGTATATTTCGCATTGTCAATATTGTTGCACCTTCCCCCCTTCCTCTGCAGCGCAGAGCCGAGTTTTTGATTCGAGACTTTCGCGTCGTCAGAGCAATCTCCCTGCTAATTTATGATTGTATAATCATTGTCCCAAATAGCATCCAGTCTACCTACCTAGCGGATTCTCTTCCCTTCAGCTTTGCAGCGTTGGTCGTTTTAGGTGTGTACGATTCATGTCTGCATCCTTCCATAATTCTGACTAATAGTTTCTGATAGCTGTCTTCAATAGGTCGACTCAATCCCCATCGACGTGGGAGTCGGCTAATCTCATACTTTCTGAGCACTCGCTCGACGCTGACGCACCCATTAATATTTCGAGTGTCGAGCATGTTAAGCTGTCGCGGAATGCCGATAATGCTGATCCAGGCCCTGTCGTTCGTGAAAAGGTCAAAGAGATCAAACCTGTCCTGCCTTCCTCGTCATGCACAAGGTATGCCTCGCGATGGAGCCGACCGAGATCACGCTTGAGGACTAAGTCACCCTCATCGCAAAGTAGAGGCATGCGATCGTCTCAGTATCCTGTGCAGCCGATCATTCCGAAGGCGGAGCTCGCACAGCAGTTCAATGACAATGAGCAGACGTCCACGCGTCCTTATGCACATGCACATGCTCTCGTCCCTCGTCCACCAGTGATTGCAGAGCAAAAAAGGCCGGTATCAACGCCAATAAAGTATCCGGCTGCTGCCATTACAAGGACGAATGCGAAAACCCAGAGGTGCGCTAGCATTGCCCATTCTACGGCGCAGACGTTCAGCTCCTCTGTATATGGCTCGGATATCATCCGTCCAGAGCCGGGGCGCGTTCTTCGCGACAAAATGAAGCTTCCCCCTGTTGACCCTCCGCCCGTGCCCATAAAGTTGACGGCCGGTGTCCTTGACGCAACGGTAGAATCGCCTACCCGTACGCTGGGCTTCAAGAAAGACTCGTGGCTCTCAGACCTCACAACAGAAGTACATCATGCTCTGGCACGCGCATTGCGAAACGAGACGAGCATCACCTCGTTTGGTGAGAATTGGCCTTTACCACCTACAACAATGCCCGTGCCAGGACGTCGGAAGAAATTAGTCTAGCTTCCACGCCGACGTTCTGTATCTCGCTCCTAACACGCCAGTGCGAGCTCATGCTCTTTTGTCACAAAACATGTTTCCAGAATGACTAGGCCGGTGCATTGGCCGACCAGCGAATGTCCATGTATGTATTATTATTATATATAACATGTTCGATTCGTACTCGAAGCAAATTAATCTCAATCTAGATGAGATAGTTGAGATAGTTGGTTCTTGTGTACTAGTATTTTTGTACGTGGTAGCGCTGTGGTGGCCAATAAGGCCGTGACTGAGTTGGGCAATGACTGTCATGTACCACCTCAGTACATAGCCTCAACTAGATTTACTTTAGACACGCAGACACTCTCTTACTCTCAATGGCGTCTTCGGCTCTCCTCGAGCAAATACAAGCAGGGAAAAGGCTGAAGAAAGCTACGACAAATGACAGAAGTGCGCCAATTGTCGATGTCTCGAAGAAAGGACCAACCGCAGGAGGCAGCAGCTATGCTGCGCCGTCTGTAACGCCGTCGTCGTCGGGCGCATCGGCTGGCTCTGGTGCTCCACAGATTGGCAGTCTCTTTGCTGGCGGAATACCCAAGCTGAAATCTACACAGAACAGCCCAGGTGTGTTGGACGTTGCTCGTACGATGGTCCTGCTGATTTGACATCGCTCGCTGCAGCGAAGTCTCTGACTCTCGGCAAACCGCCTTCAATACCAAAACGCGAGCCCTCATCGAATAGCGGACCCGTACCCCCTGCGCCTCCTGCCCGGGCTACACCTCCGCCCACACCATTGGGCCGTCCAGCATTTCCAGTCGCTGCGCCGCCTCCCCCACCAGGCCGACCTGTCCCAGCGCCGACTTCAGCACCTCCGCCTCCGCCTGAACGCCCTGTACCTATGAGCTCTGCTCCACCTTTGCCACCAAGTCGTCCAGCTCCTCCTTCGGATCGTCCAGTTCCTCCGCCAACAGTTACTCGATTGCCGCCCCGTCGTGTGCCCGCGCCTTC
>SGPK01000407.1:0-23024 GCA_004802695.1 Phellinidium pouzarii
CACTCCCTGGACCATCCGTCAGCTCGATGTTCAACCACACGCAGTATACATGTCGTCGTCCGCACCTTGTCCTGGTCGCCAGGGTACTTGCGCGGCGGTCAATGCAAAAAAAAAAAAAAAAAATCAAGCGATGTGATCTGGAGCTCGGGTTCTTCGTACCGAGACGCCCGGTATGTCAGCATTCTCCATTCTCATATAAGAGCACACATTGTTTCTTCAACCCACAAAGCAATGCCGATTATTCTGTCTATGTCTTGTGCAAGGTAGGTATGGTGAACGGCGATTAGATTTCAAAACGTATGGTGCGCAGAAGAAGAAAGAAAGAAAGAAAGAAAGAAAGATTAACGAAAGACTGTTGCGATACGCGGCCGTTTAGAATGGTCCTTTGCTCGCAGCTGACGCCGGGTGTCAAGAAAGACGCGGCAGTCGGGGGGTGTGTATGGGGTGTGGTGTGCAGAGGCTGTCACTGCCTTGGCTTGGGATGAGGAGAGCCTGGAGAGAGGGAGGGGCGCTGAGTTGAAGAGAGAGAGAGAGAGAGAGAGAGAGAAGAAAANAAAATGAAGATGTATGGACGTTCAGCCAGTTATCTACGGTAGGAAGCCCGCAGACGATCAGACACAACGTGCTGAAAAGGCGTGTTTTCAATTCAAGTAATTAGGCTGTCTGCACGTCCATTAGCGGCGAGGCGCTGATTTGGAGACCACGTTTTCTGCCTGCAGGCAGACTTCTTGAAACGCTACTTGCGATATGCCAGACTTGTCTAGATAACTTCATTTATAAAGGATGCATCTGCGGATTCTCGTCTGCTAACATTCCCAGCTAGATGCAGCCCAGCGCGCGCCGTTTACGCCGTCTTCGCTGTCGCTTTTGTTCTCGCCTTCCCCATCGTAGGAATGTTCTTCGCAGATCAGGACACATAGGCGAAACAACTCTTTTACGTGCGGAATATCGGGCATCGCTTGCACTCGAAACTCTCGGCTTCAGCTCAAAGCGGGCCTGCGTTGAAGTTGAAATCAGAGCCGACGTGGGACGCTCGCGCCCAACTGCCAGTGCCATCCTTCTTCTCGTGAATCGTATATATGCCCCGGATTTTTTTGCCTACCCTTCCATCAGTCACACCCTGCAAGTCATTACTTATGGAGAATCTATACAGTCAAGAATTGTGTACAAATCATCTTCGATGCTTTTTACCGCGACCTTGTATTCGCCATCGATTACAGCCGAAAGTACTTACATTTTGATGCCGGCGATAAGTGTAATTACTGGCAGTCCAGATGATTATCGACTCGTCCCTCGACGTGTATACACTTGCTCTTCTTTCTTTATAAGGCCGCAAAGAGTACAATTCCTCGCTCGTCGGATGCAGATGAACTCTTCTCAAGTGAAGCTAAGACGGTGAAAGCAGAGGCCGACTGTCTGAATGTATGGGAAATTCGAAGTTCATATAACACTACTTGCGCCGACGAGAACGGGGAAGCAAGTGCGATTCTATCCATTCATAGCCCAGAGACGTGAGGGCTGCGTTACATGTTCCGGTCACCCTCGCAACAACAATGCAGCAGAAGCTGAGCTGGCAGCTGAGGGGACGGCTATCTATTCGGCTCACACAGTCAAATGGAGCGCAGAGTGAAGCTGTTTTACAGAGCTATTCAAAACTTTTGAAGAAAAATCCATTTGATGATGGCCGCCGACTCGGAGATGCGACGGTCTGCTTTTGCAAAGATTTCCATTCGTCGGTGCTCAGGGAGAGAATTCTCCTCAGAGCTGCCAGTGAACGCGCACAAGCTGACGTCTGCAAAACAGAGTAAATATCCGCCTCCCCAGAGAACAAAGCGTCGATCGTGAGATCTTCCAAGTAACTATAGACGCAGCGGTCCTGAGTCGGCTGTGTTGCAAACTTGACACCCCAGCCGGACCGTCGCCGACTCGGATAGGCCGCGGGTCTCGTGAGAAGGCCAGCATGATATAATGGGAAATGTGAAAAAACAGGACAGTTTGAATGGCAAAGAAATAGCGAGAATGGAGCAGGGCAAGCATGCTACCGAGTGCATAGAAACATCTGACCAAGTAACGTTGAATCCCACTGGCAGCTACGACGAGAGTGTAATCTTATCTGCTATTAATATTATCTAAGAACCGACACAACGGAGACTTGCAATCAGTGATGGTGAGGCTGTGCACTCCCATCATTCATGGATGTCACGTGCGCAGAGGCGGATGAATATAATATATAATATTATTAATATTATATACAAGCATCTAGTACTCGAAAGCACCATCAGAAACCCGTTGTCAAATGCATGCTTGCTTGCACACGAGCGCGGGTGGAGCTGAACTTAACACAACCTATCTTAAAATCGTAACTGTAATGAATGACGGGTTGGTGACATGATGTGCAGCGTAATGATACAATAGTAGCAAAAAAAAGGTGATGGGAAGAGCGTGGAAAAAAGAAAACGTCCTGAAGGAATGCACAAGGTCAAATATAGAAAGAGTAGCAATATCAAATAGAAGAGAGGTGGTCGGGGAATTTCTCTTGCGAGGTGCAATCGACAAACAGAGAGCTCTATGATTGTCGATAAGCGTAGATAAACATGTAAACACGTAAACCTGCACTCTACTCCCTATGAGTGCCGCCCATAAGCAGAGCCATCAAGTCACTTGGATTGTGCTGGCCTCCTGGGATACCGTGCTGCTGCAGCTGGGGAGGCAACATCTGCGGCATGAGCTGTGGCTGCAAATTGTGCTGCTGCCGCAGACCCATAGAATGAGGCAGCTGGTTCGGCCCGTGCAGCTGCTGTGAGCTGTAAACCGGACCTCCGCGCATCGCTTGTCCAACATTGGGACCTCCGAGTCCCAGCATCTGATTCTGCTGCAACCCTCCTGGTCCGCCACGGAAATCAACGCTATTAAGCCCATTTCCCAAAGGGTTCCCCAGTTGTCCTAATCCAGGTTGTCCGCGAAGATGATTCTGGTTTCCTGCGATGCCACCCATGCTAGGCGATTGAAACTGGTTGAAAGACTGCGCATTGGCTGTATGCTGCAAACCTGCGTGCAATTGCGAAGGCACTGTGAAATTTCCCGCTCCAACACCACCGCCAAGGAATTGAGAAGGCTCGTGAGGCGGGCGGCCACCAAGATTCGCCAGACCCGGAGGAAGGCGCTGCTGAAGTGGTCCTTGCGCAGGATTGAAGTTATTGATAGGCGAGGGACCGCCGCGCATCGTTTGCTGCTGGAAGTTGAGGTTGCCTCGACCACCAGTCGGACCTTGTCCATTGTACTGAGGTATCGGCCCGGAGAAGAGCTGTTCCATACCACCACGTTGCTGAGAATTCAGACGAGCGTTGTATGCAATGGCCTCATCCAACTGGTTAGGATACATATTACCGTTGTTGATGTCGCGGTTACGATGTGCCGGATTTGGCACAGGTCGAAGTCCCGGGACCAGCCCGTCGGGTGCGAAACGACCTTCATCGGGGTCGGACAGCGAATCATGCCGACCCATAGAACCTGAAGGACCCATATGAAGCGAAGGCTGGTGAGGACCTAAGTTTTGATTTAGAGCATGCACTTGATGTCCGCGCTGAGCCTTTAAATAGACAAATATTAAATAAATAAAGATACCAAGAGATAGCACTACTAACCTGCGCAGAATTGTTAAGCATAGTAAGAAGATCCTGGATATTGCGATTCTCTGCACCCCCAAGCGAGTTACCATATACCTGATATTCTTGTCGACCAGGCATTCCACCGTTCGAATTCATACTTGGATTGTTCACGCGACCCATATTCGTCGTCTGAGAGTGCGGGTCCCTTAGCTTTTCGAAATGTTTCGCCATTCGACTTCCTTTCCCAGAAGAATAACTCGACTGACCACCACCTTGCTGATTATCAAAGGGTGAAATAGGGGATGTCGCGCCAAAGCCAGAGATTGGGGGCGTCGGGTTACGTCGAATATCAGACAGATAATGTAGGGCGTCAGATTGCGAAATAAAGGCGGCGCGGTCGGAAGCGCTGGTAAGTGGGATAGACGATGAGTGTGACACATCGCCACTGTTGAATTCTCTGCTCGAGTCTGCATGGATACGTGCAACGTTATCATATGATGACGAATGAATTCCAGTTGCTTCTACAGCAGTCCGGCGAGGAATATTATCGACAATATTAAACTCATACTGACCGGCGAGCATATGTTGTTGCATGTTGGCCTTATCAAGTCCAGGTTGTTGAGAAGCGGGATGTTGTTGAAAGACTGGGGACGCCGATGGCCGTCGTTGATTTGGCCATAAAGAATCCAATTGCTGGAGACGGGACATTTGAACAGCTGCCGAAGCACTCTGTGGAGTAGGTTGTGCCGGAATTTTTGCACTTTGCGCACCAAAAGCCAAGAGCCTGGATTGACGAGGAGGGTCGAAAGGCACCTGGGGAGAATTAGAGTCTTTGTTCATATTTTGCAAATCGCTGTGGGTAACGGCAGACTCCGAGGTTTTTATTGGAAGAAGACGGGGCCCACTAGACTCTGTTCTCATAAGAGTCGGCGGTGTGGCAGCGCCAGACAGACTATTAGAAGCACTGAGAAGAGAAGCTGTTGATTGAGATGACGCTTTCGAAGTTCCCGACGAGATGGAGCTTTTAATTGAGGAGTTCGAATTGGATGCCAAGAGAGGGTCGATGGAGATTGGTGATATTTCTGACAGACTTGTCGCAGGTAAGTCACCGCGCATTACTGCTATCGTTTTCAAACATTCAAACATTTATTTGTATAACTGAGCCACATGTTTGGAAGAGTATAAAGACCGACGACATACCATTTGTTGAAGATGCAGTCGTCCGTCCTTCGCGAATCCGCATAAGACCTGGTATCCCGTTCTCCGTGGCTTGCCGACCTCCACTAGACAAAGGGGAACGCTCATCAGAAGTATTAACGTTATCTCCATTCGCTGCGCGCTTTTTCTCCTCTTGCTTCATCATAAGTTTGAAGAGTTGAATTTCATCGAGCTGAGTCTCCGGTGCTGGTGCAGATGTTTTCGACTGCTTTACGTCTGTTATAGTCTCCTGAGAAGCTCCAACTCCAGAGTCCGAAATCTCAATAGAGAGGCCCTTAGCCTTCATCTCTCGCTCTTTCATATCCTTCTTCCAAGCCTGTATGCTATCGACCTCACCCTCGGCACCTTTCCCCCCTAAGATGCCTCCAGAGGATGAGCTCGGCGGTACATAGGTCTCCATCCATGCAGGCTCTTTTTCCCTTTCTCGTTCCTTCCTGTCATCTTTATCCCGTCCATCGTCGTGGCGTCGATCGCGTATGGCACGCTTCTGCGCCCTGTCTTCCGCAATGCTCCATCCCTCACGGAGGTCGCGATCAGGATCACCGTGCTCCCGACTACGATCCCGACCTTTGTCCTTCCCATCACGATCGAGACGGTCCTTCTCCCGACGCGCAGACACTCTTTCATCTCTTTTTCCATCATCGCGCCAGCGTCTAGTGTCCTCATCTGCATCGACAAAGCGATCACGGTCGCGGTCCCTCCGATGATCATCCCGTTCCCGCCTCGTCGAGGGAGGACTCTCGCGTTGCCTCGAGCTATCGCGGGCTCGCGAGCGCGGTCGTTCTCGATCGTCTCGGTCACGTCGAGTGAGAGCTAGTAGGAGTGAAATATAAAAGTAAGTATTAGCAAATGCAGACTTTGTTTGAATAGCTCAGACGCACGCTCATCACGATTAGGACGAGGAGGTTCGGCACCTGCATATGCTTTAGTGTTACACGCGGTCCAGATTTTTGCATAATTGAATACTTACCACGTCGCCAGTCCTCTTTACTTTCCCCGTTTCTCTTTCTATTCAATGGCCGTTGCGCGTCGCGATCTAGTGGACAGAGGTAAGTCTTCATATTGCATTAGGTATGAGTGCATTTGCCGAACCGGGAACAAGGTGAGGTGCTGAGTCCCGGTCACGATTACGCAAAAGCGTCGAATGTGAGGGTAATCCAATGCGATCTCCACGACCCCGCTCTCGGTCATATTTGTCCGAAAGCTGAGAAGCTAGAGAATCAGCATGTGTATTGCTTACTTCTAGTTTGTAAGTAACGCACCGTTCGCAGGTCTCTTTCAGTGTCTCGATCTCTGTCACGGTCACTGGCACGAAGAGGCTGGTGCTTGAAGTTACCCATCTGAGAAGGTTGAGACAGCGTAGAACGAAAAGGAGGCCTGGAAGAGCCATCTGCGAAAATGCATAAATGTGGAAGGTCATGAGGCAGGTATCTCCCTGTACTCACCTGCATCTTCAGTTTCACGTCGATATCTGCAGAAAGAGCGAATTAACGTATAATAAATTGTTTGACGGAGATAGTACATGCCTCCTTTCTCTTCCAGTACCATTGGCATTGGGTGTTTCGGACTCCTTCTTTGAGGTAAGAAGGGACTGGTCGCTGAGCTCCCTGGAAAAAACGCGAGAATATTGAATGAGAAAGAGCCGACTTGTACACGAGATACGACAACTAACCCAAACCAACTTTTGAATTCCGGCATGTCATTGGGAGGATTGACGAGGGGGGATTGACTCAGGTGAAGGAGCTGCTTTCGACTATAGACGATGCGAGGCCGAGGACCTTCAGCGACGTGTTGCGTGGCTTCCGCTTGTGCTTCGCTAGAGCTCTGGATTTCAGCATTCTCGAGCTCGGCAGCAAGGGCGTCGATAGCGGTCGGATTCTGAGAGGTTCCTTGCGAGCTTCCGCTGAATATCTCGGGCTTCTTTTCCATGTTGAAAAGGTGTAGATTTGAGGGCTTTTGTCTTGAGTGGCGACGGGGACGGTATGCAGGTAGAAAAATAAGGGGCAAGTCGCGCGCCTTCAATTGAGGCGTGTACCCACCCTTTCGGAGTCCAGGTAAAAAAGCACTTGTGAGTCTGTGACTATGTTTTCACCTTCGGACACTGACTACACTCTTTCTTTCTTTCTGCATTCACTTCCAGCACTCGTCGCGTCGACTGCATGCAACTGACTCTCAAGCACTTTCTCCTTAAAGCACAAGTGTTCTCTATGTACAGATCTGCAATCCGTGCATCCCGACGTAATGTTTTCGTTTTGTTCTGCGAGTAAAGCCAAAGCACTGTGAACCTCAAACCGCGTGCGCATAGATATCCCAGACTTCACTTCTAGGAAGGAAACTGTCCGCTGGATACGCGAAGAAATCGTGCGGAACAGACATGTACAGGATGTGGTATGTGCACGTTGTCAGTTTTTGCCTGGTCACTTCCGCCTACTAAAAATTCCATGCAGGATGAAATACGCAACCTGATCGCATCCGGACGCAGGGAATTNAAAAAAATTGCTTCCCATGCGTTGACCCGGGGCGTTGCAACAAGTCACTTTTCTGGATGTCCAGATGAATATGGATTGTCTTGGAATCACAACACTAATACCCCTCGAACTTCGTTCAATTGCATTACTATTGGCACAAGCAGAACGGACGTGCTCGTGGTTGGGCAAACAACCAGCAGATACATGTAGTAAAACAATATTAATATTAATGAGAATAATGGGGTGTTATGTAATGCAATGATGATGTCATGACTTGCTGCCTACACAAGTCAATTCTTTGCTTTCCTTATGACTGATTATACGCCCTATGAAAGCCACGAAACTCTCCCTGAAGCCTGTTTGAAGAGCATTGACTCTTCGATGGCATCGGTCTCATATCCCTCAACGAGCGTATCTGAATTTCCTGAATATCTATCCGTGCCTGTTGACGATGCTGCAGTGAGCACCGTGTCCTTGGACTCTGCGGAATCTTCTCTAGCTCCGACTCCGCCTTCAGACCAAAGCGTTTCTGCGGTAAAAATTGAGAAGGAACTATCAGAACAAGAACTTCGTCGTTTATTCGAAGACGAGGAAATTGAAAGATTTCTCGGACTATTTGCAGACGTATGTCTGATGAAAACATATTCAAGTTTTTCTTCATGTCTAATACTTAGCGAACTACTAGTATGTATCGGAAGTAACTATTCCCGAACATAATGTAGAGAGGACATCCCAATCAGCAATGTTTTCGTCTGTAAACATTGCCGAAGAAGGAGAGATAGAAGAGTCTTCAAGTTCAGGGAACCCAGAAGATGAATGGCTTGCAATATCTTCCGCACTGGTCCCACCTCTCTCTCTTATCTCGCCTTCAGCGTCAGACGCTCAATGCATATCAGAACACATAGCATATGTACGGCCCTCCCTATAATGCCGAGAATCGGTCTAAAAATGATTTCTTTTCTTATAGAAATATCTACGTCCCTCACTTCCTCCAGCCCGACCGCGTCCCGAAAGATTTACAATGGGACGACTAAGGCTTACAGTTCAGCGTCTATATCTGGTCATACATCCCGCTTATTCCACATACTTCTCTCGCATTATTGCACTTGCGACATGGAAAAATAAAAACAGGAGTATGTTCTACTGCGTGGTATGCTTATGGTTTCACGTGAATGCTTCAACTGCTGATACTATGGAATAGTTATATTGGACGCTGTGGTATCGTAATTTATTGATGCCAGCATTTTTCTTTCGCGTATTTTATTCTCTCGTCTACAGGAAGCTCTTGCCTTACCCTACACTTGCAGAGCTTCGTGAGCGCAGATACGCAGCCGCTCGATCTGAGGAGCTAGGCGAACAAATTCAGCTTCGATTGGGCGCTACATCATCATCTGGTTTAATGGAGGCCTGGCGATTATTCCGAATCTTCAGCAAACCTAACAGGAAGGTCAAGCAAAAGCAGGGGAAACACGAAGACAAAAGCAGAAGCAAGAATAAAGACAAAAGCGAGGACGAGGACAAGGACAAAGATGAAGAGAAAGAGAAGACGACTACCGAATCCGCTTCTAATGTGCTTAAGACACCGAATAATGACGATGAGGCAACCGTGCTAGACAATCCAAATGAAAGCAAGGAAGAGAGGGATTTTAAAAGAGCATTACTCAATACCTTAAATGATATCGCAGACGTGCATGAGAGAGTCAAGAAGTCTGTGATTTCCTCAAAGCGAAGTGCGATTATAAACTTATACACTCTTCGCAGCATTTTCCTTTGGCGAACACCACATACCTCTGCAGGGTATGCGGCTGTAAGCGTGCTTCCTATCTCCCATAGCTGCATGCTAATAAGGCGCCGCAGTTGCTCGTGTTCCTCATAGTCTTTACCATTTTTCTACCAACCAAGTACATCGTGAAACTAGCATTCTTCATAATGGGCTTCCTTTACTGGCATGTCATACCCATCATTGCGTCCCTACCCCCACTCGACCAATCACGTCTTCCGCCTCTCTTTGAGAACGCGATGACAGATGCTGAATACGCTATGGATCTCATTTCCCAGAGAGTTGCGCGTGGAGAGGATATCCGGCCTCGACCCAGAAAGACGGCAAAAAGGTCAAATAAAACTACGAGAAAATCCAAGGGAAAGCCCGTGACAAAGCTAGCTAGAGATGAGCTAACCTCGGAAACCGAATTCTTCATGAGGTCAGAGGGAGAGTCAGCTACCAGTGAGTCTGTGGATGGGAAAGCGAAGTCTTCTGGTCGTCCTGGAGAGGTTGATTGGCGGAAATGGGGAGATCGAGCAGCTAGCGTGAAGAGCTGGAGCGAACGAGCGGCTAATATGAAGAGTTGGGCCGCTCAAGGGAAACGTCTGGTCGAAAACAGTGAGGTATAGCATCGTACACTGCTTTTCGCGGTGATGCGGTAGATCTAAGCAGTATTCGAAGCAGGGTGCAGAGGAAGACCCTCCTCAGACAGCTTTAGCGGACGAGGCCGAGTCCAGTGGCGAAATATATGGTGCGTGTAATTCCCTGGCCGCTAGCTAGGACTCGGAGTCAATATACTGACACCAACTCGTCTGACATCCAGCATTCCTTGCACATCATAAAACCTCGCCCGGAATGCTCACGTTGGCCCGCACAAAGCTCCTCTTCACACCAATCACGTCGACGCATCCGAAGATCTGCATCACGTTGAATGATGTGCGCGGGGTCAAGAAAATCGGGTTCGGCGCTGTACCCGGCCTAAGTGTCAAGTGGCAGAGAAGCTCGGAAAGTCACAGCGAGATAGGAACCGACAATACGGAGGGGTGCGAGGTCATTGAAGAAAAATTCGTGTGGGTTGGAGGACGAGATGAGGTATTTGCGAGACTTGTAGGATGGGGTGGACGTAAGTGGTTGAAAGTGTGAAAAAACAACATCCTGATACAATTGGATACCCATTAACAATTCATCTCGTGTTTGGAGAATCCTTACGTTGCTGAAGGAGTCACAATCTCTCGCCTTGTCAGAGTGAGGTCTTCGATAGAACTGGATTTTTGACGGGCAAAGAGCCAAGGCTTTCATTTATGTTGCGCTGTCACACTGGTGACAAATATTTAGGGCCGGTCTTAAGCGTATTCAGATTCCGAGCTTTCGCTCTACCACTGTGTCCTGTAATGCTCCTTTCTTCGCTTGTATATTCTGCTGTACCGTTATAAATTACTCGCTAGACTTTTATACTCATATATATTAGCTGCTCAACCATCGCTCATTGCTGTCTGATTTTTACTGTAATAATTGACTGCACTGTTATTTTCCTTTCGTATCATGTTCTTCTCCCCCGAGCTTTTATCAAAGCGCGACAGCGGTTTTGGCCTTCTATGGTATTTACCCCAACTTACTCGTAGTTGTTATCGCTCTGACTTTAATCTGCAGGCTTGCAGCTACGCTTGGCTCCAAGTCCTCTTTCAAGAAGTTACCTAGACGGTCGATTCAGGCCGCAGATATTCCGCAATTATGCGATTTAATTTCTCATCCATCTGAACCCCTCGCCCTGCGACTCTCTAGTAACCTCATGGTTGGCGTGGCTAGGTAAGTCGTAACTAAACGTTCTCCTGGGACGGCTAGTTAACATAAGCGCGTCCAGAGTTTACAAAAGTGCGGTATATATACGCTATGTTCTCGATTGACTGGTCATGCTTATGTTCACNTTTTTTTTTCTCTAGTAAAGCATGAAATATTTATGACGGATGTCAGCAACTGCTTTGTCCTTCTTAAGAAGGCTATACAAGATATACATGCTCTGGGTGCTCTACCAGAAGCACAACTCCAGATGGGCCAACCAACAGCCCGGTATTTTAGACGCCAATTTGATTCATCGCGCGACTGACTCTGGTTATTTCTCATAAGACCTGATACATTAACATTGACTGCCGATCCAACTATTGCAGTTGCTTTTGAACTAGATGCATTCGATGCCGTGAGTAACTTACTATCAAGAAGTTGCAGTGAGCTGAGGTTATTGATATTTACAGAATTGGAATGACTTCTCAAACTGTGAGAACGACTTATCAGGAAACAGCACTGAAGCTCACATACCCTCTTTCAGTCGTCAGCCAGCGCCAAAAGGGCAGCAACAATGACGACGACGGCGACGACGAATTCACTTTAAACAATAAATCCAAATCAAAGTCGAAGTCGAAATTGTCTTTGGTTCTCTCTGAGAGGGGCAGAACTGGGATGCACACGCTCGATGAACATCATGAGCATATTCTGTCCACTTCCTTCGATGCCAACGGCTCTTTTATTGCTGGGATTGATCCTTCTTCTCAAATTGAGCCTGGGATGTTCTACGGATCATATGGGTTTGACGACGATAACATATTCGGTCCGGGAGACCAGCTTGACTTAGGCATCAACGACATTGGTGACGATCTCGCGCGTGAATTGGGCGAAGGCTGGGGAATCGAAGTTGGTAGCATTGGTGCAAGGTAAGTTATTGATCCATGCGATTTCCCTCCTCTTTCGCTTAATCATTTATAAGTGGCCATTTCCACGTTGAAGAGCAGCCCGACTTCCAAATGGGCACAGACCTCGGAATGGGCCTTGATGATGGCTTCGATAATCACAATGTTTTTGGCTTTCCAGTAGTCAGCGAGGATGGCAAATCTAGGACACCACGTGGTAGAAAGCGGGTGAGTATAGCTGCGCCTCTTATGTCACTTAATTAAAACTTATATATATACATCTGATAGCCATTTGCAGATTCAGATAAAGGTACGCCCTTTTGGACTCAAGAACTTGGTCGCATTAACAGAAACAAAATAAAGAGAACATGCCGCCGGTTTCCCCACGAGACCTACTTGCAGTGCCTCAGTCTGTTCTTAATTCTCCCGGTCGAATGAATGTATTGGAAAATGCACTTGGCCAAGACAACGGACAGACTGAAGTGCCTGAGCTCATAAAATTGCAGAATACCGAAGGCGCCCATACTCGTAAGGCAAAGAAAGTCAGACTACTCCTAGACGCGAGAACCGAGCTCACAGACGAAGAACTTAAGGTGAGAGATCTGGATAATGTTGCATCAACGATCACTATTAATTTGTTGTATTCATGAGGCCGCTCGAGAGAATTATGTTGAAGGACAGCGTGCAATTAGGCTCGAGATAGATCGCAAAAAGCTTGAGAGAGAAGGCGTGAAGGTCCTTGAAGATATGATTTGGGGCATACCCAAAGGCTGTGAGTGTTAGATTTCTTCCTGAATAGTCAAGTTTAAGTCATTTCTATTCTTTTGACGTACGTAGTAACAGCACCTGCACTCACAAAGTTCTGGACGGAGATTTACAAGATTCAAGTCGAATCAAGGTCTGGTGCCATCCATTTGGATGACCGAGGTACGCTATATCAACATCGTGACACTATTCTTCGCTTGACGTGATTGCTCCCCCCATACAGATGAGCCTCGTCGCAAACGCCAGAAATCGGCACATAATGATTCTCTTGTCGCCATTCATGATAACGATGGAAATGCCTTCAATCCCGTAAATGATAACTATGCGCCCATGGGCACAGGTGGCGATTATGACTTTAGCGTCATGCGTTAGTTGCTATTCACTTGTCTCAAACGAACCTTCGGCTTAATAATTAACAATGGTATAGAGAATGATTATGATGCTCCTGTGAACTTCGATGACCCAAGTCGCATTCGTTCCTCCGAGGTAACACTTTTCAATCACTATACTGACTGAAATTTATTGATATTGTCTCCCAGGAGCCCGAACATGGACGGAACGCAATCTCACGTGCTTCCAATGCTCTCGGGTTCGACGCTGAAATGCTCAACCCTAGTTCTGGTACGCAGCGCAGTGCACTGTTTCCGTGGGACAACGCGGCAGGGACGTCATCATCTGCTGGTGCGGGTTTCGCACCCCTTGGTGATAAAGGTAGTGACCACTTGAGTCTGGACAACACGGACGTTCGTATTGCGCGATCTCGATCTCGGTCGGGGAGCCGCAGGGGATCTTTCTCTATTGTGCCTAGCCAGACGGGAAGCTTGATTGGTCTAAATATCGGACTCTCTCCTGGCCATGGAAGCGGAAATGATTTTCGGTTCGAAGGTCTGTCGTTCAGTCTCCCATGACAATGTTGCACGACGATTTAAACGGATTTAAAAGTCACCAACGAAGGCGTCATCGGACAAGATACCCAGGACACCGAAAATAATATCATTACCATCGAGCGGAACTCGTACAATTTCCTCGAGTAAACATGTTTGTTTTGTTTCCGGTAGAATGCTAACTATCTTGTGTCGGTAACCGTCTAGATACTGCAAGATGCAAGTTCAAACACTGCCAGACATTCAAAGCACTCTGGAATTCACAGACGTTGTCCCCTCTGCGACAAGTTCCCGCAAAGTAGCCGCTGCCGCTTTCCATCACTGTCTCGGTACGTCATTTATATAACTGCCTACCTGATCGCGCCCGTACAGAAACCTCAGAACGACCCATGCCAATAGTTCTCTTATTTTATCTCCCCTCCACGCAGTACTAATCTTAAACTTTACTTTCCGCAAGTCCTTGCTACTAAGGACCTCATTACTGTTCGACAGAACGAAGCCTATGGACTGATCATGATCAAGATAAAATAAACTCTCCGCCTTCCCGCATGCTTTACCTTGCCCTTTTAAGTCCTGTTGTCTGCTGTCTGTCACTTCGTCATTCCGAAATCCTGCCGTACTGATGCTCAATGCTACTGCTAAAATTCTCGCTATGAAATCAGAATCCGTGTAGATGCTACCTCACTAGTACTACGCTGTATTATATTAACAGACAAGAAAAGCTCTCGGAATTTGCCGAGGTTACCTCTCAAGATGCAAGATGCAAACCAACTAATTTATATTTTATGAGTAATGAACGGTGTCAGGCTACTTGCATTCACAAGGCGCGTTATAACGCTGCGAACCAGCCATTGTCCCCCTTTACATTCCTCCTTCATTCCTGCTCCTGCTAGTCGCACTTACTCCATGTCTCAGACAAGCTCAGCCATGGCCCCTGCTCTCAGTGCAGCAGTTCTCGCCAGTATAGATCTAGCTGGTTACGATGCAGAACAGTCACGTCTTATGGATGAGCGCTGCATTCTTGTCGACGAGCAGGACCAGCCTGTGGGTGCCGCGGACAAGAAGACCTGTACGTACTTTCGTTCACCTACCCGCCAATCGCTATGTGACTACTACTGATACACGATGGCGACTCAGGCCACTTGATGGAAAACATTAACAAGGGTCTCTTGCACCGCGCATTCTCTGTTTTTGTCTTTCGTCCCAGCGATGCGCGGCTCCTATTGCAGCAACGTGCATCAGAGAAGATCACGTTCCCTGACATGTGGACGAATACGTGCTGCTCTCATCCGCTCGATGATTTCGAGGAGGAGAAAGAGATGAAGGACCAGCTCGGGGTACGCATCGCGGCGAGCCGCAAGCTTGAGCATGAACTGGGCATCCCGCAGACGCAGACGCCTGTCGACGCGTTCCAGTACTTAACGCGGATACACTACCTGGCGCCCAGCAATGGACTTTGGGGTGAACACGAAGGTTAGTCGTCACCATAGAATTCGTTGGGGTGCAAGCTTTGATGCGCACTCGTCGCAGTTGACTATATCTTGTTCCTCACCGCGGACGTGAACGTGACGCCTAACGCAAATGAGATCCGCGATCACAAGTATGTGAGCAAAGCCGAACTGCAAGCAATGTTTGAGGACTCTGGTGAGTGGTGTTTCCGTTTAATACGGATACGTGAGATTGTGTTAGCTGACGAGCTTTGACCAGCAAATTTGTTTACGCCTTGGTTCAAATTGATTGCGCGCGACTTCCTCTTCGGATGGTGGGACACCCTGGTCGAACGTCGGGACGCGAGCGGGTACGTTGTAGCCAAGAGCCTTGCAGGCGTTGTGGACGGAAGTAAGGTGATCAAGATGGCGTAGGAGAAATGCAAGATTACATTTATCTATCTTAATTGGCATACACGTAGTCGAGTGTAAACGCTAGTGTACCACGTCCGGCAGGTGCCGGATGTACTGTATAGTTTACGCGAGTTGCCGAACTACCCTGACGGTTCTGTCCTGTCAACAGGCATCAACAAACATTTCCTGAGCTTGGAGTTAGTAGCACGCTTTCGGCGCGACGTCAAGACTCAAGACCACCGACACCCTCAAACATGGCTGAGCAAGTGAGTTTGATATTACATCCCCACTGTACTTACGGACATGCTGATTGTATGCCCCATGACATAGATCGAAAAGGCTTTCCAGAAGCAGCACCTCTTCCAAAACGCCAAAGCCAAAGGTCCGCTTGCATGTCAGTGTCTGATTTTGGAGAAGGTGCTTATGTTGTGCAGGTGGTAAGAAGGCTGTGACGAAAGACAAGCGATGGTACAAGGATGTTGGCCTGGGCTTTAAAACACCTACCGAGGCCATTAACGGTACCTACATTGGTATGTCCCATTGCCTTCACTTCCGCGTAAAGTTGTTTTTCATTTGTTGTAATAGATAAGAAGTGCCCCTTCACGGGTGACGTTTCTATTCGTGGCCGTATCCTTACTGGCAAGGTCGTCTCGACCAAAATGACCCGCACCATAATCATCCGTCGGGATTATCTTCATTACATTCCTAAATATAGTACGTATACGATATCGCACTTGCATGGTACAGCTCAACTTATGATTTTTTGTGATCTCTGCAGACCGTTACGAAAAGAGGCACAAGAACCTCGCTGCGCACGCATCGCCAGCCTTCCGTGTAGACATTGGTGATGTGGTGACCGTTGGTGAGTAGGCAAGACATATGTATGTTCATTGTCGCGGTTCTGATTTTAATTGCGTTTGTACAGGGCAATGCCGACCTTTGTCAAAGACTGTGCGGTTCAATGTTCTACGGGTGTCGAAGAGCAAAGCCGCGACGAAGACGTTCGGCAAGTTCTGAGAGGTCGTACAATCTGTTACTCTTTACATACCAATTATGCAGTGATTCGTGTCACACCATGTCCTTTAACATATGCATCGCGTTCTTTGTACCCTTTCAGTCTTTCCATGTGTGAACAACGAGCAGGGTAACATCGGTACATAATGTTACGTAATCTAACGGGAGTTACCTTACCACAAGTCCACAAGCTGCCATCAACCTGCGACGTCTTATACTTAGTACTGCCGTCCACGTCCACGCCCTCTTCTACGTGTTGTCTCCAAGCGACATCAAGTCTGGCTCCATATCTCCTCTCCGCGATTGCATCGCGTCTTCACAAGTCCAGGTCGCACTCCCCGCAACCAAGCTCTTCTTCAGTCGCGATGGGCCAGACGCCATCCAAGAAATCGAAGAAGGGCAAGGACAAGAACAAGGAAGACCTTGACAAGGATTCAGAAAGCCCTAACGACCTCTCACCCTCCGACTCTGATCCTATACCTAATGCGAATGACGAGAGTAACGACAGTACAACTCATGCTTCACGCGCAACCGCGTCGAATGGCACGCAAGCAAACTGCAGCTTAAGCACAGTAAAGACAAAGGGTGCATCTGCATTCATGGAGCATACAGATGACGCAGCAAGCCGAAAGAACGCGCCAGCTCGAAGTGGATCGGACGCGAACGTCACTGGCGCGGCGCAAAGCGGGAGCGGCACTCACTCATCGTCTTCGTGCGTTATTTTACTTTCTGTGTTTGCTGTGTTTTCAGAGCGAGCTAAATTTTGCATCGTCTTGGCACTTTGACTAAGCAGAAGGTTACCTCTGCCCCCAATTGATATTCCGCCTTCATCTACAATTCTCTCCAACCCGAACCAGCTGACCCCCGCGTCAGCCGCAGACAGTCTGACACAGATTGATTCTGCAAGCTCAGCTGTGAACGGCGGCGCAAATAGGGACAAGATGAGGCAGCAGCCATTCGACGTTGATGATATGATCCAGCGACTACTCGATGTAGGCTATACAGGCAAAGTCAGCAAGTCCTTATGCCTGAAGAACACCGAGATCACAGCCGTATGCATTGCGGCGCGTGACATTTTTCTTTCACAGCCTACACTCGTTGAACTTTCTCCACCTGTGAAAATCGTCGGTGACGTGCACGGGCAGTACTCCGATTTGATTCGCCTCTTCGAGATGTGTGGGTTTCCACCAAGCGCCAATTATCTCTTTCTAGGAGACTATGTGGATCGAGGCAAACAGAGCCTTGAGACTATCCTCCTTCTACTTTGCTACAAGATCAAATATCCGGAGAACTTTTTCCTGCTACGTGGTAATCATGAATGCGCAAACGTGACACGAGGTCAGTTCACCCACGTTCATGCCGTCTGGTATTAGTTAATAACTAAGTTGGTCTGAAGTGTACGGCTTTTATGACGAATGCAAGCGTCGGTGTAACATCAAAACGTGGAAGACATTCATAGACGTGTTCAACTGCATGCCGATCGCAGCCGTTGTTGCCTCCAAGATTTTCTGTGTACATGGCGGACTCTCGCCATCTTTGACCTCCCTTGAAGATATCAAACGTATTCAAAGACCTACGGATGTCCCTGATTACGGACTTCTAAATGATCTCCTTTGGTCGGATCCGTCTGACACAGCGGCTGATTGGGAAGACAACGAGCGGGGTGTAAGTTATTGCTTTGGTAAAGCTATCATTAACGATTTCTTGGGTCGGTATGACATGGACCTGATATGTCGTGCGCATATGGTTGTTGAGGATGGTTATGAGTTCTGGAATGAGAGAACTCTAGTAACAGTGTTTAGTGCTCCGAATTATTGTGGAGGTGAGTATCTTTGGCTGTTATCAAATGTAGAAGTATAGCTGACATGTCTCACTTTCCCTTTCAGAATTCGATAATTACGGCGCATGCATGAGGTGCGTACTGCAAGAGTGGTTTGGACTGTTGCTTACTTATATAATAGCGTCTCGGAAGATCTCTTATGCGCGTTCGAGCTTCTGAAACCTCTGGATGGGAACGCGTTACGGAAAGAAATGTCTAAAGTCAAACGGAAGAGGTGAATGCTTTTTTCTTCTCTTTATTATGATTTATTCACTAATGAACGGTGCTCCAGTATCGCTTCGGCATCGTCTCCCCCTGCATAATATCTTGTCGAGTCTGATTAGGCGTTTTCTGTGAAATCTCTTGGTCTGCTGTTGCTCCGGGTTAGGGGAAGCAGTCATCGTGCATATTTTAACCCTGCTCACGGCTTATTTTGAGAGATACCTCAACAAACCTGGCCCATTGTTGATGCTGTGACACACTATTCTGCCGAGCATGAATATGGTCTGGTGATTTGGAATCTATCATGAGCTACAACTTTCGCCTGGGCCCGAGAAAACTCCCTAATGTTGAGCAAGGGAAGATGACGCCGTCGTAAAGACCAGTCAAACATTGGGATCTTGCTTGTCGAGTGATCCAGCATGACCGGCAGCCTTGATGATGGTTCTTATTTTGGGTATCTGTTGTTCTACTTTCGCTGGCTCGACGCACTTCCGATTTTGCCGCTGTTTCGACGGATGTCCTGCTTTACATACGTTTCTCATCTTCACCTACGACTCGACTCGTTTGTATCCTAGACTGCCAATCTCCGTGCTCATTTTTCATGACTGCATTGCATGAGGTTTTTAATCCTCCCTTATTTCTTTCTAGTGGTGTATACGTATTGCATTGCCGACGGCTACATTCATTATATACTTCTGTCAATGGANTTTTTTTATTATGGTTTACCTTACCTTAGCAATAATCGACGCTCTGCGTGCGCGTCTCCGCAGTCTACTTACTTACACTTGCCTTTGGCCTTACCCCCACTTGGGCTTGTTTCAATCTCATAACCAGATATCTGTCATATGGATTATATGGATCAAATTGCGCCCGAGGTCGAACCTTTGCAGCCATGGTTCAACGACCTCGAGGCCGATCACCCCTTCACGTTAGAGGTTAAAGCTACAGCGAGTGCAACAATCTACACCTTTCTACCCATTTCGCACCTCATCACTGAAAACATGCATATGATCAGTCAGACGATCCAGAATGTACAACAGCATTCCAAGCTGTCGCATGCTTTCCGTGGGATTTTGCCTCCGTAGATAAAATTTGGAATGGCGACCTGGCTAGGGACCCGCNAAAAGGTTGCACGATGGCACAAAATGATCGAGAAGTGGTCTGGTGTGGTCGCAGTTGGCGGCGGAAAGAAACTGCGCCTTGTCCTTACGCGACCAGTCCAGCAATATCTGCCACTGTTCAGCATTGAAGTTCCTGACGTGCGTTCTCGCAAATATTGCATCTAATTATGTTTTTGGCCAACGACTGTGCTTTCAGGAAAATGCGAATGTAAGATGTGTGGCCTGGTGTGTTGTATTCAACGCGGACGAAATCTTGCCATTGGTCGCGTTCTCCGGAAACAGCATACTGTATGTTTTCAATGCTGAGAAGGGAAATTTTCATGGCGTCATGAGAGGACATGGCGGGGTAAGTGAGTGGTTTGAGTAGTCATATATATTCTGCATGCTGATTTTCGCAGAAAATAAATGCACTCACCGTACATCCTGGTGACCCGGGCTATTTGCTCTCGGCGTCGCACGACCATACGTGTCGTATCTATGATCTGACCCAAAAAGTAGACTGTCAGATAATAAACCCCTGCTGGCCTGGAAAGAGCAAGATGTCACTGGCAGGCCCGGCGTTCGGCCTGCGCGCGAACGATGGTGAAGGTATAGGCTTTGGCCGATGTGTCGCGGTACTTGCAGGAGGACCATCAGGGGGACACCTAGCTCCGGTTCTTGGTGCTGTATGTGCCCATATCATTATGGAATGCTTATTGGCTATCGGCTAAGAAAGTCGCATGCAGGCCTTCCATCCCATGTATCCTATAATTGCGACATGCGGAGTGAGTCACGTAGCACTGAAGCAGCATACCGCTTTCAATCTGATTGCTCTTTAGATGGATCATGCTGTGAAGCTCTGGCGGATTCCGGACCTCACGGGTGAGATGATCTCCCGGGAAGACAAGCCGCTCTTCAGTAGCACCCACATTCACAGCGCGCAGGCTCTTTCCATCACCTGGTATCTTCACGTTTCATTTATATTCTAAGAAGTTTCTACTCAATCGCTACAGGATGAGCCAAGATATTCTTTTATCAAACAGCGGTCCGATAATGATGAGGAACGAAGAGACTCGAGAACTTTACAGACTTCCAGGGACACTTGTTCTCTGGCGCTGGCTGGGATTCGACCGTTTCTTTCCCCCTGGCCATGATAAATGGCCGGCTGTATTAAGAGGGTGTGCTTCTGTGAGCCTTCTCCTTCCAAGTCAAATGTATGCGTTACTTATTGTATGGAATCCAAACCCCTAAATTCTTAGGACTACCAAGAAAGCTGTATGTGCACTGATTCTTTTGCTGGTCCGTTATCAAGATCCTCATCTTGTTCCATGCCTTTTCTTCTTCCCAAGCATCATTCAAAGTGATCGCGGAATATAAACTCCCACTTCCAATTGAGCCCACGCGCATACACGTCTTCCAGTCAGACACGCACACGCCGCTCATCGTCCTCCCCTCACGGAGCTCTGTCCGGCTGTCGAGCGTGCGGCACTTTCGTCCGCGCCTGTCACTACCCTTCCCGTCTGTGGACGAGCAGCTTTCCTCTGCAGCACATGAACTAAGTCTCAGCACAGAAGAGGTCGGTACAGACGTCCATTCGGCGCTACCAGATTGGCTTGTTGACACAGGCGAGAGTCCACTCGGAAAAGTGAGAGGCAAGGAGAGCCAGGCCATACCCTCCGGTCCGCTGAAGTTGGAGGCCTGTACAATTGGCGAAAACGGCCGTCTATTGATAGGCGTCGGAGAAAGGGAAGGTATTTGGATATGGCGAATCCGTCCGATAAGCGACTCAGACGAGGCCAGTCCTTGAGTAACAATTGACGATACATTGCATTAAAAATTTATGGCATTCCTTGACGCGAAATAGGAGACAAGCATATTATGAACAACTGTGAGTGATTGTGCGATAATGTGATTCGACAAGATCCCAAGAACATATTAACCATGTTAACAACAGTACGCGTAAGAAGGTTTAAAAAACAGACACCTTGAGTGAGGAGCTGTCATCGTGTATGGTAAATAACATGTCAGGACGAAGGGGAAGCATCTGAGTAATCGCCATCACCGAGGGGGAAGAAGACTAGCATGAGGACCGAGATGCGCCGAGACAAACGAGAATTTACTCTTAAAGGGATTCATGAAATAAACACGCGTTCGTCATTTCATGCCCGCTCCCGCACCTTCATCAGCGTAAGGCTGATGAAAATTAAAATAGAGCGGGAATCAAGTATCATGGCTAGGTAGACGACGGAAAACCCAAAGCTCCTTCCGGCCGTGTATGAGTCCCCAAAAGCCCGAGTTCGCGAGCGGGATCGTTCCCTCGAGCTTAAAACCTGAATTGGTCGTATGTTCTAAAATGATCGCGACCATAAAGTCTGCGATGTCTATGCATGAATAGTTGATAAAGTCATTGTTAGGTAAAATAAAAGAAGATAGGTATGCGTACGGTCAAAATCCAGTCTGCTCATCTCTATTTTGTACATGTCGTTATCGTCCCATGCTGCACTACGAATCCTGCGCGGAAACGACTCGCGAAGGACTTCCGTGAGTGAATCACACAATTGATGAGGTTGATTAACTAGCTTTATTTTCCGCCGGCCACTCGAGAACACCAACATTGCAAATTCCGCTGATAGATCCGGTAGTCCCAGACTAAAAACAAGTCGTGGGGAAGATACCTGTGTTTCAAGTGAGAATTCAATGAAGTGCGCGTAATTAATTATGAAAACGAACCGTATCGATGACAGAAGTGCAGGTATACCCCTGCAGCAACGTCTTCAGTAAATTCGAGTAAATAAGGACGTAGCAACGGAAATACCTGTCGAGCTAGTACAGCGAATAATTCCAGTATCAGCTTCATCGCCCTAAAGAACAAGTTAACATTGCATGTATTGTCGTATTATGAAATACAAACATCAGACCAAGGCTGCTCCTTGCTGTCCATGGATTGCCGCTAAATTGGACGAGAAACTCATTTGTGTCGTCGCGATATGTTTGAAAGATGACGCCGTCCGGCCACATTGTGAGCACACGTTCACGAACGGTATCTACCGTGTCTTGATATACAACGCTCGCGATATTAAACCTTGACGAGATGGTAGGAAATACGTCGTAGATGCAATCATGGACAAACTATGCGTACCTGCTCGTCCCACTGAATGACAAAAAGAGGTGGCCTAGTCAGGAGAAACATCGTTGAGATTAAGTTGACGTTAAACACGGAGCTTCACATACCTGGAGTTAAATTTCGACGCGACTGAGAGCGCGACCTTGGCCTCGAGAGGGAGGTGGCTCGTGGCCTTTTCGACTCAGACATGGAGCGACCGCGCGACATATTGCTTGGAGCCGGCTTGAGCTCTGACGGACGCGTGAAATACGTATCGTTATCCATCACAGGCACTGTACGCGGCCTGTGGAGATTTGCGGGGTCGGCGCGACCAGGCTTCTTCATAGCGGACTTGAGTGGTTTCCCGGAGGGGTCAGTGCCTGAGCGTTCTGGTTGGAGACGACGAGGTCGTGGTGCACGGCCCTGCTCTAGTTGCATGGCATGAGGACCGGCTGAGGATGGCACGTATGCGCCTGGCGGGGGCGGGGCGAGCATGGCGGGGTCATAGCGAGAGCTCTGAGAGCGAGTGATCTGGTGCG
>SGPK01000408.1:0-23006 GCA_004802695.1 Phellinidium pouzarii
GATGCGGCGGCGGCGGTGGCGGAGTCGGCGGCGTTCGCGAGGTCCCAGTCCTCGCGCACGGCGAGGTTGTGTGCGCCGTAGACGCGCTCGACGTCTGGGAGTCCGGCGGGGGCGGGCTGGAGAAGGGCCTGCGCGTGCGCGCCGCGTTTGACGGCTTGGAGGAAGGGCCCCTCGGCGTGCCAGCCGAGGAGAGTGGCGCCGCCGTGAGGGTATTCTGGGGTCGGAGCGGGTGTGCGTGGGCGCAGGAGGTGGAGAAGGTGCGGGTAGAGTGAGCTCTCCTGCGTCTACCAGTTAAGAGGTGTTTTAGTGTGTCGTCTCTCGTTCAAGTGAAGATTGACCTACAATAATGGTTGGGAGAAGACTGCGTAGAAAGTTTCAACGAAGGCTTTCATTTGAAGGAGGGCACGTACGCGGTAACACCGGTCTCGACGATGCGCCGCGCAATCATGTCCAGCCCGGCGCGGTAGGTGTCATCGTCGCCGTCGTAGACGGAGAAGTCAAAGTTGTATGCGCCGTTGATCTGAACGTCAATAAAGCCAGGACTGAAGAAAGAGGAGTTAGCACATTTAAAATGAAAGAATGAAAGAATAGAGAACTTGCCTGAGAATGTTTCCGTCGAGGTCTATGACGGTGTCCGGCCGCTCTTTACGCAGGAAGAACGTGCGCTGGCGATGGAAGACGACAAGGTCCGTTAGCATGTATGAGGAAGCAAAGCAAAGGAGGTCTCTGACCTGTGCGTCTACGACGACGCCGCGACGCTCGTCGATCCAGAGGTCCTCCTGGACAAGCGAGCCGTCCTCCTGGACGAGAGAGCAGTTGGTGAAGCAGACGAGGCCATTTGCGCTCAACAAGGGCCTGTCGGGGGAGTCTGCGCCAGAGACGAAGGACATGGTGGGTGGTGGTCAAGAGCAAGAGCCTCCGACTGCGAGCGAGCGATAGCGAGCGCACGTTGGCATCGCAGTAAACGTATCGGGACCGCGAGAGCCATGAATACGAATGAGCTGGCACTCTCGGATATCTCCGCCACTCATTATATAATCATTATTAGCTCAGCCGATTAGCTCAGCCGACACTATCGAAATCTCTTCGACGGCCATCCCATCCTCAGCTGGTCGATTAATTTTCGATTATTGAAATATTAATTGGCATGAGACTTTATGACCTTTGGTCTATATATCTGCGACAACAATAAATATCGCATCAACCCCCCTCTGTGAACCGTGACGTCATCTTCTGTGACATTCGTCACAGGCTCTGTCCGTCCGCGTCCGCAAACATCTTCCTTTACTTTAAACCACCATCCATCTCCCACATCTCCTTTTCCCATCCTCATTCTCTTTTCTTTGTCGCAATGGGCGTCCTCGACATCGTTCCGGTCAGTCACACGAAGCCTGTCGTTGTCGAATCGCACGCATACAGCCAGCTGACGAGATGACTTTGTCGATCTTAGACAGGTGTGATTACTGGCGATAATGTTCGCAAGCTCTTCGAGTACGCAAGAGAGAAACAGGTGTGTCGCTTGTGTGCCCTTTTTTGTGATTGCGAATTTTGCTGAATGGAAGGACAGTTCGCCATTCCCGTAAGCTCGCTCCTTCATTCATTGCGCTGGGGAACAACACTAATACGGACGCCTCGATGGGAACCTTGCAGGCTATTGTAAGTCTCCTTTCTTTTCTTTTCTTGCATCGTGACGCCTTGCTCCAGCTAAAACGCATCTTCAGAACGTGACGTCGTCGTCTGTCGCCAACGCCGTTCTCGAAGCTGCCCGGTACCGTCCCATCTACTTACTGACGTGACCGTGATGTGACACTCACGCGTGTACGTAGTGACATCAAAGCGCCGATCATCCTCCAGGTCTCGCAGGGTGGCGCCGCATACTTTGCTGGCAAGGGCCTCGCGAACGACAAGCAGCAGGCATCCATCACAGGCGCTGTCGCTGCTGCGCACCACATCCGCACCGTCGCCAAGGCATACGGCGTGTAAGTCCGCGGGTCCCTTCGATGTATCTCCTCGCTGTCATTATTTTATTTATTTCTTATCTTTTACTTTCTAGTCCGGTCGTCCTCCATTCGGACCACTGTGCGAAGAAGCTGCTGCCGTGGTTCGACGGCATGCTCGCCGCGGACGCAGAGTACTTCGCCACGCACGGCGAGCCGCTCTTCTCCTCGCACATGCTCGACCTCTCCGAGGAGCCCAAGGCGGAGAACATCGCGCACTGCGTGACGTACTTCAAGGAGATGGCCAAGTACAACATCTGGCTCGAGATGGAGATCGGGATCACCGGCGGCGAGGAGGACGGCGTCGACAACACCGGCGTCGACAACAACTCGCTCTACACGCAGCCGGAGGACATCTATGACGTCTACTCTGCTCTCAACGCTATCAGCCCCAACTTCTCCATCGCGGCTGCGTTCGGGAACGTGCATGGCGTGTACAAGCCTGGGAACGTGCGGCTGCACCCGGAGCTTCTGCAGAAGCACCAAGCATATGCGGCCCAGCAGCTCGGAGGCAAGGACAAGAAGCCGCTGTTCCTCGTCTTCCACGGTGGGTCCGGCTCGACAAAGGAGGAGATCAAGACGGCCGTGACCAACGGCGTGGTGAAGATGAACGTCGACACCGACACGCAGTTTGCATACCTCTCTGGTATCCGCAACTTCGTCCAGAGCAAAGCCGGATACCTCCAGTCGCAAGTCGGCAACCCAGAGGGCCCGGATAAGCCGAACAAGAAGGTACGTCATCTTCTCGTCGTATTCGCATCTTGACCTTGATGCTCAAAATCGATCTAGTACTACGACCCGCGTGTTTGGGTGCGCGAGGGTGAGAAGACACTCTCGGAGCGCGTGAAGGAGGCGTGCACCGATCTCGGGAACACCAGTGCGCTCTTCATATTCCCTTCCTTTTCTAACGCCATGGTCATTGAAGATCTCTTCTACCAGACCGCCTTTAAGGGATGCTTGCCGGGTGGAAGCGAAATTTGGTTTAAAGCTGGGAGAAACAAAGCAGTTTGTATCACTTTCTATCACGTTATAACCTTTGGCACATTGTACTTTTGCCGGAACTCGGGTAGCTATGATATTAAGCTAAAGCTTAAACATTGTACCACAATTCAAAATCACGATTAAAGTGCGAAAGNAAAAAAGAGCTCGGATTATGATCCTATAGGAGTCTATGTATATGTACAGCGGCATATTGGACGACCCTTGGACTCTATCTATGCGGTTGATATTTGGAAATATCGAATGTGCTCCTTCTTTGTCTCTCTCAGTACATTTGTCTTTAGAGCTAGAAACTGAGCCGCGAATTTAACGTCTCCTGGAAAACGATTTCTGTTCGACTTGTCCAATATTTTAATCTTTAGCGACGGCTCAGACCTGGCAGTGCGCTCCATTCGCGAGTGGCCAAGTATTTGGTCGTCGAAATATGGTCTAATCACAACATAAACAACTCGTTTTGAGTGCTCTTAGCGAAAAAGCATCGGGCTAGCTTGTGAGGCATGGACATGCACAACCAATTAATATTGTCATTGAAGAGGGGTGCGTCCATATTCAGACAGTATTACGCGGAAATACACAAATACACACAGGAGTTTACTATAAACGAAGATCTCTACCATCAATTTCTGCGAAAAGAGTCAATAAATAGCAGTGGCAGTTTTAGATTTCATACTTTATGGAATATCGGGTATAGTGTAAATCAGTACTTCGTCAAATTCGTACTGCGTAGTGAAAACATACCTGAAGGAGCATAGAGACAGGGAAGGGCGTGATCTGGCTCTTCAGATCGAGATATTGTACCTCGGGACAACCGTTCTTCGTCTCGACAATCCTAGAAAGACGTCAAGTTTCGTAAACGATCAAGATACAGGTCGAGTCAACTGACCTGCTGAGGGTTCCTGACAATCCCGGCGCCCTCTGGATGTTCTTCAGCATGAAGATGGCGCGAAGAACGCGTGGGACAGTCTACGACATGGATTAGATGTCGTGTCATGATAAGCACCAACGACGCATGATTTCACTCACAGCTTCGAAGAACTTCGAGCTCGTGAGCCTGGAACGTAACACATTATTTACCTGAAATTCATTGATAAATATGGGCGAGGTCATACCCATAATCCTCCAAACCCAGAATGCCTTCTTCCCCTACACGACCGAAGTTGGGCGTTCTCGGTTCGTCACCGAACACAGACGTCTAATGGTTTTCCAGACCGATAAATATGTAAAAGTTCGTAAATCAAGCAGAACAATAAAATAAAAACCGGTTTACTGACATCAAGGTTTGCCTGAATGATACTACAGCACACGTTCTGGCCAGATTTGATAACGTCTTCGCCAAGGTGAGTTTCCTCCTTTGCAGTTCGTATCACACTCGATACGGGAGGATTAAGACCTGTAAATGAGCGTTTCTATATACACGGCATTTACTAAAACCAATCGAGATTCTACTCACGAAGTGCTTCGCGTGCATATTTATACAACTCTCTGTCACTTTCGGCCGAGGTAACAGAAGCAAGACGGACGATCTCTTCCAGTGCTTTCCTTTGGCTGTTGTCGAGGAAGAAGTCCACAACATGAATGATGGCTTTCGAGTACAGCGCGGCCGTGGAGACAGCAGACGCGAAAACGCTGCTTGCCAAAACAGATATATTCTTGTCACGCGTCAAGATCCTGCTGAGGAATACGTCACTGAGGTCATCTTCTCCTGTGTACAACTGTTTCAACAGATCGGAGACTTTGCTGATCTGGATGGCTACGGATAAGCTGAAATCCTTTCTTTTGTGCTTCAACGATTATAACTCACAAAGCCTTTCCCGGAAAGCCTCTTCAAGTGTTCCTTCACGTCCGTGATGACTAATTGTGCTGTTTTGAGGGACCTCTCGCGCAGTACCCAATCCATGTACGGATCAGTATTCAGAAACACGTAGCTAGGAAAGGAAAGGAAAGTTCAGCTTTTCCCCGCGTTCGGCCAGGAAAGCTGCTCACTTGCAGACATCCGCGAACATATCCGCAAACTCTGTATCCGCAAACTCCCCATGCGACGTTTCAAGAGTTTTAATGGGAAGGCCAGCCAGCTCAGTAGCAATGAAGTAAATGGGCACGAGGTTGATGACATCCTTGACAATATCGACGTATTTGAGCGCAGAACCCGGATGCTTGACTGACTTTGTCTCGATTAGCTTCTGGGTGACGTGCCCGAATAGGTCGCTATATCTTTCTTTAACATTGAAGTAATTGAGTGTGTCATTGATCTTTAAGAAAACCGTCAGATACCGTCCAATTATAGGCATGATATTCTCCTTACCAAGCTGACGTTAGCTTTAACGCCCATCGTCAGTGTTGCTAGCTTTCCTGAAGAGCCACTCTCGAACACTAATCTATCGCTGAGTACCTCACATACAGAGTCGAAGTTCGCCACGGTTGTAATAGGCGGCGGCACAAGAGGGTGAGTGAACGAGTACTTCTTCGCTGGGTTACCAACGAGTTTTTCCAGGTAGCCCCTCATCGTTTGCGGTACCATGAAGGGGAAATGCGCATACGAGGAACTCGCTGAATAGAACCCTGGGAGCGTACGATAAAGCAGACGGGTTAGCATACCGCCGTAGGAACCGTCGTTCTCTTGCGGGAAGCAGTCCTGATATCCCCATGACGTAAGGTTGTACACTTTTAAAAAAGAGGAAAGCCAGCTCTGTCAGCGAAAAGGGGTCAAACATTCTAGATTGCCACTCACCGGTAAAGTCTGTTGTGAGGAATCTATCGCCTCTTACGAGCGCAACCGCATCGGCTAGGATGGCGCGCGAAATCGTGTATCCAGGGCATAGACCTGCACCGGGAATTGGTGGCTTCGCTTCTTCCGCCTGAAGTCCAACATGAAGCTCGAGATTGTCAATGTGTCCATACAGACTATTAGCTGCTTCCTAAAAAAACATTGAGACAACATCAGTATCGTAAGAGGTCAGAATATACGCGAGAACATTCTTACGTGAACGCTTGGATCGGAATTCCATTCCGCGAAGGTGCTAAACTCTGTCAATTAAGTCAACACACTAGCATCCAAAGACATATGGAATTAAAAGCGTACGTTTCAGACCCATGAACTTTCTAAATTCAT
Organism: Phellinidium pouzarii; assembly: GCA_004802695.1. Lineage (NCBI taxonomy): Eukaryota > Fungi > Basidiomycota > Agaricomycetes > Hymenochaetales > Hymenochaetaceae > Phellinidium > Phellinidium pouzarii. The sequence goes on from SGPK01000408.1 coordinate 6,106, forward strand.
TCATCTTCAATGGCCGGTTCAGCGTCAGCGAAACTCTAAAGAGAATGAATTTGAACCGTATGAAACGTACAGTGCATGTACCCCATTGCCGTGCCTGCTCAATTCCCATAACCTCGACGACGCGCAGCACCTCGGGAATCCCACGCGCCTTAAGAGCACTCGCACTCGCTTCCGTTGCGGCTTGTAAGAGCGCAGCAAGGTCCGCCGAGCGAAACGCTCCCGTTGCATCACGAACAAGCGGTGTGCCGTCCAAACTATCAACCAATTCTGCTTAGTTTTTTCGGATTTACTAAGAAAAATAAAATGGTGTACCTGTCAAACGTCCATTTCCGCACATCTGGATCTGGACGCAGCTTTTGCGCAACTGTGCTCAGGAATTGATCGGCCGTTATCTGCAAGTTACTCAAATGAGTATACTCCTTCGATCTATAAATAAAAAAGAGCGTACCGATTTAAAATCAGTCGTTCCGAATAAGCCTTGGAATGCCTTCTCCGTCCACGCAGTGTCGTGCTTGCTCAGTGCCGCATGCCAGCGGTACATTAAGTTGAACTCGAGCGAGACAACGTTTCCTTCCCCACGAGGGGAAACCGTGTGGTCTAATTCACGCGATTCCTATGAGCCACATAAAACATCAGACTGTATTATGAAACAGACGAGGCTAAACGAACCGCAAGGGGATCAAGCCTCCAATCTAATCCGTCTCGTACGAGTCCAAGAATGGCAGCGACGTAGTCTCCTAGAATAATTCTCATGAACCAACCGCAGTTGACAAGGCGCGCGCGGTTGTATAGCTCATCGTCTTGGCGCTGACGCTCTGAGTCAGACAGCTGAGATAGAGAGCTAGAAGCAGTATACGAGCCCCATTCGTTGATCGTCAAAAGCTTCTCGGCGATATACTGCGCAATGACATGTGTCAGTTGCGGAATAAAGACACCAGGTAGATGCTCACGTTGTGGTTTCTGCAAAACAAAATTAATAGTGCACACACGTTCGGCGGCATGAACAGCGGCCGTGAGTCGGCAAACACGTCATTCCACAAACGGCCAGTACCGTCATTGCGCCTGACCTTCTCATTCTCTCCTGCGGGGCTACCGCTTCCATAAAGCGGACTGAGATCAAGATAGCTTGACGCATTATTGATTCCCCACTGCGAGTGGCTCGTGTTGAAGCAGCTGTGGATTACAAGGTCCGCGAACGCGAAGAACAGCGAGCTAAGACCGGCCGGCTGGCGTGCAAAGCCGTCCGCGTCTGTCGGCGGAAGCGTCGTGTGTCCTGGAATCGCGTCAGGCGAAGATGAAGGTAGCGCTGATGTGTTCGAGGGTGTCTGCGTCCTCTGGCGCACGAGTAGCATATCGAAGACAAGTCCCGCGTCGGGAAGTGCCTGACGAGCGACGGGCGTCGTCGGCGGAACCGTGCGCGCATATGGGCGCCCTGCGGCTCCCATGTCCGGGAAGAGCGTGCTATAACCACTGCCATTGGCAGAGCGAAACGCATACGGCGTGTCCGTACCATAAGTCGGATCTTCATATGGTCCGGTCGAAGCGTTAGTAGCAAGACCTCCATTACCATTACCATTCAGTTTGCTGCCGTTCCCATTTATCGAATCTGAGAATGAAAATATAGAGTTACAGGTAAAGGGATACGTAGAGGATCCCTCCGGAAGAGGAAGGTATCCAGCAGGAGGGTGAGGAAGATCCTTATACACTGTCTCGGAAATGGTAAAATCAGGTTAAGTTGAAACTGAAAATAAATTTCAAAATTATGCATTGATGTGAATAACAATAACTGAAACACATAAAAATAATGAAGCCACAGTGTTTCACATAAGAAACACCGAGCGAGATTTTTTTTTTTGCCAAGATAGCGCACGCAATGGGCCAATCCACCGCCACCGCTACTGACGCCAAATAATCTGTCTGCATCGCTACTACCGGATATTAGGCACCGTCAGTGCCGCCCGGCAAGCCCGAGCCCGAGATGGGATCTTCCGACAGATGCAATAATCGATGATCCCAGATCGAATAAATGAAAGTAGACTTAAGCGAGAAGAAACAAAGTGGGGGGTAGGAAACGAAATAAATGTTCGTGTGAAATAAAAGTCGCGGAATCTCGATGCCGTTGCAGATCAGCACGAGACAGAGAGCGAAATCACGACTTCGCGCTCGAAGAGGTTGAACATGGAAGCGCCTTATAAATACGTCGCACTTTGACTGAACACGCGATCTCGGCGGGGAAGCGCGACAATATTTCTGTACTGGCTTCATGATAGGTCACCGAGCAAAGTTCTTAAAGTAGATAAAATTCCAGGGCCAAGCCGAGAAATCAAAATCGAAAGAGTCAAAGTCAAGTAGAAAGAGAGAGAGAAATAGAAATAAGAAATAAGAGGCCTACAAACTCACATATGTCAATAACGAATACTTCAAGGGTCTTCGCGAATTCACTATCGGAAGGAAGCCGCGACATCAGGACGAGTAGCTTCTCGAGCTACGGCCATAGTATTGAGTTTCAGATTGATGATCGTATAAGGGTTAGGGGAGTGTGGAGGAATATTTGGCATTTGCGAGCGGGAGCGCCAGGCGCGGGAAAAGTAAAGAACAGCGACAGAAGGCGGATAAGCCGAAGTCGAGAAAGATAGATATAGCAGAACAGGCGCACGAGCATCTTGCGATCATCAATTCCAACACCACCATTTGCATTCTTGAGCGCGTTAACGTACGCAGGCTAGTTATATGCGTAAGAACTGCGGTCTCACTAACTAGCAACCGGAGGTTCTCACGCACAATATCATCAAGATGGAACGCGAGCCCGTTCACAGCAAGCGTATCCACATCCTGCGCAGAGCGGTTGAGGAGGGTAGCTGCACGCGCGGCGGGGCCGGTGGCACGCAAGCGGGTTGCGCCGTCGCGATCGACGGGTGCGATAGAGCGCGAGAAGGAGTCAGCGACGAAGGAAACGCTGGAGGCAAGCGACGCTATATAGGAAGACATTGTGGTTGAGAGGAAGCATGGGGAAGGGGGCTGCGGTATATAAAGTATCTGCGTGCAGGAACAGCGTTGGCAATATTAATATTAATATTAATGAGCAGGCGAGGTTAGCTGCGACTGTGTCCATAACTGGATATACTGGGGTTACAGTACTCTCTTCATATGTAATCGCAGTAACCCTAACTGATATTCAAATCGTATTAATTGCAAGTGACATGACAAGTGCTAGTACGAGCGTGTCACGTGTCACGGTGTCAGTCCAATGGCCCTTAGCGGAAGCAATTCAAATAGCAAATAACCATCAGGGATGCTCGACTGTGAATATTAATGGCTCTGGTGGAATAAGGTCTCCTACTAATATTGGAATATATTATTAGTGGGCGAAATGGACTCAAAGGCAAAATCATCAATTTCATGGTCGGCCCTGACCTGGCCCGCCGACCCGATGGGTCAGAATTCGGCTGCCCTTTGAGAACACTAGGACACTCTACTCCTACTCACACTGTACTCAGTCTTTAATCTGCTTTCCTGTTGGAGGCAGAGCGCGCTTTCTCTTTCATTGGGACTTTTTCCTCTCTAAGATTGACGAGGCGGACAGTGCATTGTAACAGTATATGCTGTTGGTGGTGTTTCTTTTCTGCATGCCCGTGTTTCGTTTCTGTCTCCTATCTTGAAGATGTACTAGTAGTTGCTCGTATTGTGCTAGCGGCCAATGTGACCTTATCATATGAGGGATTCTAAACAGAAATGCGTAACAATGAAAAAAAAAAATCACTGGCGTTATCATAGAATCAACAACCACCATAGTATACGTCCGCCCCAAGGTCTGGACATCTGCATGTTCATCGATTTCTCTAGCGGAATGAGCACGCAAAAAGCAAAGCCTGTGTCCGCTCCACATTAATATTGTGATTTGCTAGAACGTCAGTCAGGAGATCAAAGCGGGACCGAACGAGTCCGAACAATCGGCCTTATGAATTTAGTATTGGATAGATGCCTGTATTACCGACAATAAATATATAATATCCAACCATATGGTCCCAATACCGACAGCAATGTATCTTAAAACATACACTGAGCACATCAAATAAGCCAGGTAGCATAGCTGTGGATATTTTCGAAAAGTAAAATCCCTCTATGATGTGCAGTCAGAAAAACATTAATATAAAAAAATATTACCACCCTTTAAAGCTGCCTGCAATACTGAATTCTTGGCCTCATTGAGCATTCCCACTCTATTTTATGGTTCAAAACTTTGGCTAGCTATTTATCTTGAAATTTTGCGTAGAGAATAAATTATACTGGGTTTATTCCATGCAGGCGCCGAGCAAGCGCCCGCGCCCGGAATTCGAATTCGTACACCCACTCCCTGCTTAGGTTCATCATTAGTCATTAGTACCGACTCTCGCAATCATTAATATTGAGCGCCCGCGCTGATTTGAAACAAACAGGTGTAAATGGACACATTCCTATTGTATTTTCGGCCATGTCAACCACGTCAAACCGACGACTTAATAACAACACACCTTTCCTGGTGGCAATTCGGAAACCCGGACACGTTACCACCGATGTCCGAGAGACTGTCATCAAGTCTTTACTTATTTTATTGTATGTCAGCAGAAGCCATTTTAAACACTTTCAAAGTGTTCATTCGAGATGCAGTCAAAGCCAGGACAAGGAGTCACATTAATATTTTTGGGTGAAGAGCTCTCTTTCTGGATCAGGCACCATTCGTATAAAGAAGTTGTGGATTGATATCATGAGCAATTTGTAGCCCGATACTGTAAATGTAAATGTTTCATCGAGTCGGGAAACCTAACATATCTTTTATATAACCCGGTCTCGCCGCCGACTGATGTTGGGTGCGTCTACCTCTACCTGAGCGCACGTGTCAACTCAATTTATGTAATATCTCTCGAGACCCTAAAGCCTTGGTACATATGTGCGTCCATTAAATGCAGTCCATGTCTTGCGCATACATAGTACAGATCGCCTCCCCAGCGTGAACTGCCCAAAGTCTTATGAATCTCCAAATCATGGGGACACGACGTACGCATACTAGACGTGGAGATCAAACAATTTAATTTCCAATTTCAACGTTGTCTCATACACCGAGCGCCGATCTCGAGAGCTAGGAGCCTCCGTGAGCAGATGAATCAATTTCAATGATTTGGGAATCTAAGATATAGAAGAAGCCGTGGAACGAAATTGATTAGAAAGTAGTAACGTTTTAACGTGAATTATTATACCAGAGCCGGGTGTAATATCGACTGTGTAAAGCAGCGGCCAGTTCGCTGTCTGGCGCTCACATCTTTTTCATAATTCAAAGTTACGCACATCGTTGCATGAATGCTAGGGAGCCGCACATGAGATAAGCGTATCTGTATGATTAATAGTGGTGAGGGCTATGTCCTTATAATTTCTCCTTCCGAGCCGACAATATCATCATAAACCAAAAAGTCCAACAAAAAAAACCCTAAAGGTTTTCAATTCCTTTTATGCTCCGCTCAGCCATATAATTATATTTCTCCAGTCATTTTACAGTCAACAAGCCTATAGGGCGAGCGATTCGTGCGCAGCTACCTAGTAATCAGAACGATGATACCTGCACCCCTAATCTCTCCGTACTTCAGCCACTCTTGAAACGAAAACAAAAATCCCCAAATCAATCGAAGCTATCTGCAAACGAAGAGAGAGAAATGTGCCTTAGGAAATTAGATATCCGTATATGGAAAGAAGGTAATCACTAATATTTCCCTCTCACTCTACTTCTCTTAGTCTTCGTTAAGACCGTCTTGATCTATCAAGAGCACGTCTGAATTCCAAGGAAAGTGAGAGGAGAGGAAGGAGAGTTAATGCGCGCTAGAATACGTCAATNAAAAAGCGTATACGTACGCCAAGCGGCAGCAGAGACCCAATGATGGGTATCTCGGCCGCAAGAGGGGTACAGGTCGTACCGGCGCAGCACTCGACCAGGCTGATGCCAGCGGGGAGGATGCTACTGAGCTCGCCCGTGAGGCAGAATGAGAGCGGCAGCCCCAGGGTACCGCACGACGTCTGAGGGACTGGTGCAGGATCGGGAACTGGATTCGCAGATGCGACCGTCGCAAAGACGAAGGCGATGAACACTTTAGTGAACGTCTGCATGGTTGAGTGAAGATGCTTTAGCGATAGTGCTTGGGGGATTGAGAGGTGTTGGGATGCCCATTTGAAGCTGCTTTCAAGGCCCTTTTATACGTTTTTTCGCTTTATGCCCTTGTGTCCGATTTATCCAGACAGAATGAAAGCTATACCATCGAGAATGACCATGAAAAATCAAACTAGATCATGCGCATGGAAGATCGCCGCTTTACCTTAGGAAATCGCTTGCATTAATCAGAGGAAGAGCCAAGGAGAAAATTGCGTACTTCTTGTTAAGAACAAATATTTGTATAGCAGTTTTCAATGCACACTCTCAGAATAATCCCCTATCCTCGGAAATGATACTTGGATATAGTGCCTCGACGTGTACACTGGTTCTTTCATGAAGAAGCAGAAAATTAGGACCTAAGATTAGAGACAGCGTGATGGGACTTCGAAGAGTATTCCGTTCGGTAAAATGTTGAGGCTATAGCGCATTGAGAATGAATCGACCTTTCATACAAAGCTGTCGACAATTGTACCTTGCACATTATTCGAAGATCCTGCGATATCCTTTCCCAAGTAGAAAATAATTTCACCGTGAGTTATTGAGTATCGTAATTTGACACTCCTTTTGTACGCGCAATTTCGGGGTTTTGAGGCTGTACGAGAGGACACGGATTACATGGACTGCCATGCACCAGTACTTCGCATAACTTGAGGGAGAACCCTGGTGAGATTGTCGCATCAGTGAAGCGCACGCCCAATTCACAGGGCTGCTTCTGACTGCTTCGTGAAAAAAAACCTCAGGTCGTGCGCAAGATGTAACTCCTAAAAGATAAATTGAGAACCAGAAACGACAGACCCGTGAGCAATGCGACAAGTCATCAGATGCGAGGACGCACCTTCGTCGGCGTCAACCTCGTGTTGTAAAACTCTACGAAGGCCGGGCAAGGGTAATAAAGCCATCCGGGTCGCGTACTCATAGAAGAGAAAAGCCCGATAAAGAAAAAAAGACGACCGGCGCCGGTATGCAGTGTGCACTGCGGCCGTGGCCTCTAAGAATAGTGCTGGAATAAAATCTCACTTCAAAGTAAGATTTGTTTTGGGGGAGGGGGGAGGGGAGTGAAAATCTGAACGCAATCCCTTGACAAGCGTGCTGTGAGTGCAAACGAATATTGATGCTAGTAGTACATGTTTCAACCCGAAAGAGTCTATACCTTACGTAAACAAAAACGTGACCACATCAAGGACGAGTGCTATTCTTGAATGCGCATATAATCCCAGGACGGACGTCGAACAATATCGATCGGATTCCGATGAAGCATGGAGGCCCTCCGAAGCGCAAATCGCAAATGATATGGCTAGTCGTATCACCTGAATTTGCTGCTCGATTGGAGAAAAAGAGGCTACATCACTGCCATCTGATCTGCTCTCATCAGTTGCTCTTCGACTCCGTTGTCCTTTGCTTTGTTGATGTACGACAGGATCTTCTGGCGATCGTGTTTCTCAGCGAGATGCATCTGCTGTGTCTTTATGGCTAAGCATAGCGAGATCATCATTGCTAGTCGACGAACTTCCTCAGGACCTCGTATTCGTGCTCGCTCGCGACTATGGTCCTTGTTTCTATCCATCTCGAAAGAACTCTCGTATCAACCTTTTCTTTCAGGCTATATGTCTGATCTGTATTAGCGACTTGCCGACATTGATACTATAGTATTGCCAGTGAGAAACCCTGTCGACCTATGGCCATTCGGTGTTGAAAGATTCAGATCCTGCTAGTAACTCAGTCTAGACACGTTTCGACTCATGTCAAGTTCTCTCAGGATATATACTCAGGCTCTTTGCTCGGGGTTTGCACGCCTTACAACTTGTTACGTCGCGCTTGTATCGTCCNAAAAAAATTGTGGGTTTTCGCTACGCTCCGATGCTGAGCCCGTTCTTTGTTTTGGACACTGGCTTTTTATTAGCGATACTCATGTATAGAAAATATATGTGAACAGAGTAAGCTGCTATGATCTAATCTCCGAGGCACTAATTATAAGAGTTTGAGAACGGTTTCCCTATTTTATCCTCTAATAGACCACCGCTATTGTGGCCACCTTTGTACGTATGCTCCCCATTCTGATCAACTTACCTCAAACCTTCGCCTAGGACGATTCCCTCAGCATATGGACTACTCTTCAGGGTCCTTGCTCTCCACATAGCCACAGTGCATTGGAACGAGTCTGGTGGTCATATAGGCCTGAACCTCATCCGTGTCCTCGTCCGAGATTCATTTCCTAAGTATTGGCATTGCTCATTGGATATTCTCCTGCTCGTACCGTCGTAGCGTAGCTGTCTTAGTAGCGGCCTCATTCAGGCGTAGTATCAAAGTAAGAGACCTTGTAGTAATATAGTCTATTGTCGTTAACAAAGTCACACACGCACAAGAGCGCGAATAAATACAGGAATTCAATCACTACACGCCTAGAGTTATAGAAAGCCAAGCTGTGTAAGTCTAATGGGTGCTAACTTCAAGTGAGATGCCAACCATAGTATCGAGCAAACGGAATAGGAAAGAGAGTTAGAAACAGGTCGTGGAAACAGGTCATCAAAATTGCCTTCTAACGGCATTCTAAAGTCTATAAAAATTAATTAGAGTCAGTATAACAGCTACGCATGAAGATAAAGTCACGAACCTACGAAAGTCTAAAACACGAACCTACGAAAGTCTAAAACAGAACCCATTTTCTAGATAAATACAGAAGACGGACTTATCCTAGCTTAGGACAATATCAAGCGTCCTTCCTCTCTCGACCGTCTGCCCGCCTCAAACGCCTTCGCCCAGCTCCACAAGTCGCTTCCTGCATGCCTGNCCCCCAGATTCTGGTATATCGAGGTAGACGTTATTAGTGAAACGCACTCCCGAGCCTTGACTGTTCCGCATAGAGCGTTCCCACGCATCACCTCGTCCGGGGACGACGCACACCGCCGGGGCGCCTCTTCGATATACAATGTCGGGGCAGGCAGACCGCGCGAGAGCCGAGAGCTTCGTCCAGATGAACGTCGAGTGCAAGTATTCTTCTAGCGCTTGTGTTGCCGAGTCGAGTTTTCGTTTCGCGCCGCTGCCTTTCCTGGTCGTGGACGATGAGAACCTTGTATCGGGCATGACGACCAGAACGACGCATTCAAGCGTACCCCTGCGCTCAGAAAGAACGCGTTCGACGTCCCGAATGAACTCCATGTCATTGTCCTCATTCGCATTCGCCCGTCGCACGAATGCCACATGCGTCAGCGAAGGTACCCCTCCGAGCGAGGACAACGTCGTGCTCGGCGGACTCCATTTCGCCGGCGGGAGTGCAACGATGAGGTGCGTAAGGTGTGCAGAGAGTGGAGCGAGTAACTCGGAAGATCCCTCGGAAGTCGGAAGGAATGTGCTCAGAATTAACTCGGACGGGGCAGGTGATACGGGGAAATGAAGCGGTGGAGTCGAATGCTTCAAATGGTGTGCAAGAATCTCCGAATCGATGACGAGGGTGCGAAGCGAAGCCAATATAGGGGACGGGACGGAGGGCGCGGAGGGGCCAAGTCCGAGGAGCGCACCGGCCGCGGCGTAAAAGCGATCCTGTTCCTCGAGAAGTCGATGGGCGATGCGGCTAGTTGAGACAGTACGGCCTCGCTCGAGAGGGAAGGGAGTGTCGAGAACAAGACGCGTCGTCGACTTGCCGAGGAATGGAGACGCGGGTTGTGAGCTCAAAGAAGGGGCGATAGGGGATGTTGCTGAGAAGAGCGTGATATCGCGATGTGCGGAGGTTACAGTCGTCCGAGAAAAGAGCTCTATGGCCTTCAGCTCGTAAATAGATGCAGTACGATATAGCACCGCATGCGCAAAAGCAGAAATGATGCGAGAAGTGAGAGCAAGAGCACAGAGCGTACGACGATCGAGGCCAGGTGGGACGCCAAACTCTTTCTGCTCGTCCCCGCTGTCGGAGTCACTCGAACTTAATCGTCGAGAGTTTGACTCTAGGGATCTGCGAGGTGAAACGGCCGCGACTTGTACAATATCGAGCAGTATTTCTGTGGGCAGCGTCTCGAGAAACGACTTGCTCGGATGCCAGGGTAAAGTGAGGGCGAGCGTCCCGGAGAGCGACGCCGAGCGAGCGTGAGTAGTTGTCAATGAACGGGAACGCATTATGGGTGAGATATAGGGGAAGTGAAGGGGGAAGTGGGGAGGGAAATGATAGCAGAATATATAAGATCAAGGAGACATGGTGGTAAGAGAGAAAGAAAAGAAAATACTTGGTCACGGGAAGTCACGAGATGTCACGTCATTTCATAGATCCTTACATTACATAGTCCGTTAGATAAGCATTGAGATTAATGTCAATATTAATATTAATATTAATGTTAATGTTAATATTAATGTTAATGTTAATATTAATGTTAATGTTAATATTAATGTTAATGTTAATGAGAGCCCGTTCTTTTCAACTTGAAGCTTCCAGGTGGCACATTCATTATGTTACTATCATTGATCAAAATCACACAGCGATAGATAGTGGATGTGGGGTTTCTTCGGAAATATGTCTGAGGGAATTGTATCGATGGATTAATACTACCACCACAGAGATGATGCGGAATATTAATTCTGTATTCGGTATGTGTCTATCAAGATACTATACGCCCGCGGACGCGTTGTATAAATCGACGAACCTGACCGAAATGCCAGTAGACGCATGTCAAGCACGACTTGAATACTCGCTCATTTCCGTGATATGCATGGGAATATTCGCACAAATGTGTCCCCTCTTTTGATTGATATATACGCAGATTGATACTATACGCAGAGTGAAGATTATTCAGTTTTTCTTCTGTGCCTTCATAGGACACCAAACACCATTTTAAGGCCTCCGAACAGTACGCGAAACACATTTTCTATTTGTGTGATTTTTCCCACTTACAAGCGAAAGAGCTTGTTATTCATTACTTTCAGCACAAGCTGCTTACTTACGACTAGCTCCCAAACTCATGCTGTTATATGTCTCTGGAATATCCACTTTGAATACAAGAAAAGGCTGGATGTGCTTGATGTAGGCACGTGTGGTCGATCNTTTTTTCTCCTGCTGCCGTTCGTTTTTCCCCCGACAGCAAAGACTGGNAAAAAAAGAACGTATGGAGTATTTTCTTTCTGGCATGTCTACACGACGGGGGAAGGAGGAATGATGTTCAAGTCCGCAAGGGCTGACTGGGGTCATTTGTGTATTTATCCTGTAGTATTCGACATCGGCGCTGTGAAATGTGCGAGGCTAGAGGCACAAACAAGTTACGGTATGCAATTGCAATTTTGCTTTTATTTCTGGAGATTTATACTTTGATTCTGATCGTTTTGTTAGACTGTACGGGAAGAATTTTCATCACTGGTCTGGGCTTTCAGAGACAACACTATACAGTATCTCACTGAATATGGCGTGGCGCCGTGAAGACCCTGCATAGTTCTACCGCTCCTCGCGCCGATTAAGGTATCAAAGGAACACCGCGAGAGTTATTATAACGTCGCGAGCACCCATGTACATCTGGCCTTCTCCCCTTNCCCCCCCGTGGTGGTCCATTACGGCCTCTCGCCTTCTTCTCCCGTCGTACCCTTCCTGATTTCCCTTGGGGGTAGACGTCTATCATGTTCACTGACGACTCTGTGTCTCAGACAGCGTTCTACCTCGGAGAGCGAAGCTCGGAGGATGCATCCTCGCAACCGCCCGCAACTGAGCGTCCCGCTTCCGCATCTCCTGGCGGATTGACGTCCGATTTCCAGACTCGCCATGGCCACCAGTCCATGCAGAGCACGGTCTCCACCGTGACCACCGATGACCCGCTTTCAACTCCTACAGCTAGTGACAGCCAAGCCATTGAGCAATTGCTTTCGAGTATAAGCTCTGGTAGCTATTCTCCTTGCACTGACGCAATGGAAGAGGTTCACATATAGTAATACCCTAGCTCATGAATACAAGGGAAATGCCCGCCGACCGATCATTCCTTCGTCTGGCGCGTCGGTATCAGGTGTCTCCCCTTTGTCACCAACCACTGGGGCATTTCCTCACGACATCCCCGTCCCGGCATCACGTCCTCAGTATACGCACAGTCGCAGTCGCAGTCGCAGTAGATCACGGACATATGCCCGCGACTCTTTCGCCAATCCTCCGCGGATGCTCTATAATGGCGAGCGCTCACCTTTTGTATCGGCTGTCGCTCTGGTCGACTCGAAGCACGCCTCGCTGCACACTGGGCGGTCCCATGCCCGCAAACCCGCTGTGCGCCGAATGAAGCCGACGGCGATAACAGACACGGACCTCGCTTCAATCGAAAAGCCATGGTTGACGGAGCGCGATCCGCTCAAACAGCTCAGCTACATGCTTAGTCTGGGCTGTATGCTTCTTGGGATCGGCGCTAGTGTGGCCCTCTGCTATTTCGGCGCAAAGAGTATCTTGTTCGTCGGAAGCGTCTGCTTGGTGATGGAGGACGATTTCAGCAACGGGCTTGACACGAGCATATGGGCGCATGAAGTCTCCATGGGCGGCTTCGGGTGAGTTATTTCAATTTTATTCTACTTGTATTTTGTACAATCTCTGGCTGATTGTGTAGAAACGGCGAGTTTGAGATGGCAACTGCTTCGCCAAACAATTCCTATGTCGAGGATGGGATCCTATATATAGTCCCGACGCTTACGGCAGATGAGATAGGCGAGTCTGCAATCTTCAACGGATACACGTACAACATCACTGGCTGCACGACGTTGAACGCGACCGCGTGCGGCGCTGTGTCGAACATTACGACTCAGAATGTTATTAACCCCGTTCAATCTGCGCGCCTATCGACAGTCAACTCAACTAGCATTAAGTATGGCCGTATCGAAGTCATTGCACGCCTGCCTGAGGGAGACTGGCTGTGGCCCGCAATCTGGATGCTCCCTGTCAATAACACGTATGGTCCCTGGCCGATGAGTGGAGAGATTGATGTGAGTCTACGCGTAAATCATCAAAAGAAATCGTTCTTTCTAACATACTGAAAAAGATCATGGAAGCACGCGGCAATGCGCCATCGTACCCAGCGCAGGGCCGTAACTATGTTAGATCATCGCTTAACTGGGGGCCGACGACGTTCATCAACAGTGTTGCAAAGACATTTGGTTGGTGGCGAGAGCGCCACTTCGCGTATTCAGATGGATTCCACAAGTATACGCTCGAATGGAATGAAGAATTTTTGCGTTGCTATGTGGATGACCGTAACACAGACATGCTCCAGCTTAAGTTCAATAAGCCGTTTTTCGAACGTGGTGATTACCCTCAGACCGTTATAAACGGTAGCGCTGAAATCCCACTGACCAACCCTTGGGTAAACGCCGGCGATAACGCCGCACCCTTCGATCAGCGTGAGTTCGATCTGTCACAGCCAGTCTTCTTGCTTTGTCTAAACACACATGTATGCTTCATACAGAGTTCTACCTGATTCTTGACGTTGCCGTAGGCGGCACGCAAGGCTGGTTTCCAGACGGACTCGGAAACAAACCGTGGCTCGATGGGTCAAATACGGCCATGTACGATTTCGCGAGGTCGCAGGACGAATGGTACTTGACGTGGCCTTCCGACCCTAAGAGGCGCGGTATGGCAGTTTCAAGCGTCAAAATGTGGCAGAAGTGTTAATTATCCTTAGATACTTCCTCCCNTTTTTTTTCTTTCGGGCATTTCACGAACTGATAGGGCCAGCTTCCTTATAATTTTTACACTCTCGAGCATTATACTGGTTTCTTCAACTATTCATATAGGATGATTACGTCTCATTCTAGCCTTCATTATATTGACATTTTTGAGCAAGGACCTTGTTGTATTTGCCCATTAACTATGATTGTGTCCTTTCGCTGTAGAATCAAATACGGAGTTCTGAGTTAATATGTAGGTCACTGGCGTCAGATTCTGACCACATATCAGTAATATACACCTTTTTGTATGTAAAGCACTGTAGAGTTGGAATTTTGACACCATCATGCACAACCATTGAACCATATATTCAGATGCAGATTTACAGAAATTCCTAAATCTGACAAATTATCTGTAGATGTCATTTAGAGTATGTCATATCCTTACACTGGCAGCTTGTCAGAAACTATAGGCAATAGAGGTATCTACTACTTGTAATTCTAATATATAATGATCATCAATGTTGCACGTGTAGCTAGACAGATGAAATACTACTAGATGATGGGAATTTAAGTGAAAGAAGTGTGCTAGTATGTCAAGAGGAATGGCATTCTTGAAATTGCTGAGCTAGTGGCAGTGTTATACAATGCATAGACTATCTTAGATAGTTTGGTAGGTTTATCTGTCTATAAAAATCATTACATTAGTAGTCTCATCAGCTGTATATGGATTCCAAAGGTGACTATTTTATGGGTGGATGTGAGTGGAATGATGAGTGAAACTCTTGAACTTGAAGTTTAGAAGGGAGTAATATCTTTGTGCAAAATGAATTATCTGAAGGTAACATACTATGGCATGCTAACTATTAAATCCTTATTTTATTGAACAGGAATAAGGCTATGAAATATTACAATTGATCATAAGAGTCAGATTATACTGGAGCGGATCACTGGACTTGGAGTGCCAGTGTATGCAAATTGCAGAATATGAATGGATACTCTCAGTAGTGTAACTTGACTTGCCAGTTATTCGATCCTACAGGCCATTAAAATTCCAAGCAAGGGAAAAGAGTGTTTAGATAGATGTGAAGTGCTCCTAGGATATATCAGAGGATATCTGTTGAAGGCTGGGGAGAAGTATGAGCTTGAGTATATGTTGGCAGTGCCTAAAGGAGTTGCCTTTCTTACAGAATGCCATTGTAGTATGCAATGGTGTTGCTGTGCGACAATGTGGTCGGTCGTTTCTCATTCCAGTGTGATCTGTATATCGCCGTGTTTTTCTTGAGTCACACTTCATGAGCTTCCACGGCTGCGCTGCTAGGTGTCCTTGACCTTAGTGCATTTTTACTAAGATTATTTGATTGGACAATGTATATAGACAAAACTTTTACCTGTCGGAGTGGAGATGAAGGACATTGAGGTATTGGAAGAAACTACACGGACCAACATGATCCCATATAGATGTCAGATTTGCCACTGTCATATTGCGACTCTTGTAGAAAATATGTTTCTCTTACAGGTTGTACGTTGGTTTGATTTCCGAAATCATGTGTTGTCGACACATGCCATTGTCATATGAGTATTATCAATGTATTTGATGGAAAGACATCAAGAAAAATTTCAATGTCTATATAGCACTAGATAGTTTGCATAGTTCCATAGTTGCCTTCATTAGTCCCCTTTTAGTGAGACTATATAGTTGCGTGCCAGAACTATACAGTACTATACATACTATATAAGGTACACTATACAGTCTAATATAGTTTCCATAGTTTCAAATGGAAATTCTAAAACTATTAATCATGCATATATGCATATTCTACACTATATATGCTTCATCATCAAGTAATCAAGGAACTACACAATACAGAATATGTACTTATGTACATAGTATTACTTGTCATATCCAAGTTATTGCATATCTAATTTGAGGTGTGGGAAGATACCGCCACTCCATTTTCGAGTTTTGGTCAGTGGGCGGGTTTTCGCTTTTTGGCTATTACTTGGATTATTTTACATTCCTATGGTGCAATTGAATTTATTGTGTCCATATACCTAAGATCAGTGCAATTACTCATGAATTCCATGCATATATGCATCAGTAGGATCATCTCTTTCCCAAGATGTAATGCACTATACTAGTTCCTTGCATTACTATAGAAACTATGCGGTCTATATAGACCACATAGACTCATTAGGTTCCATAGGTGTTGGTGGGGACTATGGAGTACTATGGAGTACTATACAAATTCATCACTTCTAGTATAGTAAATGTTTTTCCTGATGGAACAACTACCATGGACGGGGCGGGGACAGGGCAGGGGCAACGCTAAACACTTCCAGACGTATAATGAAACAATTGTCTATACGTCAGTAAATCAGAGAGCACCTTCCAAGTTGCAAATTGCGAGAGAAACTGGCGGCTCAACTACGATTAATTCAGAGTCTGTTCTGACTTTGATTATTGTTCACAAAAGGATACTCTGTATATTTAGTTACCCGACTCGGCATCCTTAGCCGATAGAAACAATATCAATAGGAATCTCGTTTGTATCGTTTGTCGTTTGTATTATATCGAGCAACAAACGCCCAAGTCGGTGCCAGTGTCAAGCGAGTTGGCGACTATCGTATCGACTGACCTTATGGACACAAGACAAGACTTTTGTCTCAAGATCAGACCAAGTACGAAGAGAATCTATTTTGAATCCATACAAAGATGATCTTTTCATCTGCTTTTTGGATCAATAAGAACTTTCTAAATTTATCGGTCAAGTAAAATGATAGCATCCGTCCACCGCCCCTTGGCGTGTACCCTCTCTTCAATCCTCTTTCCCACTGTCTATCCGCCTCCTGCAAAGCCCAACTCTCTTTCTGAGTCGCATATGCTACTTGCTTCACTCATTTCTCGCATTCACGCCTTTTGATTCCAAGCTGTCTCTATGACTTCCACGGTTGCTTCTAGCACTCTCCTTCCCGCACCCACCCCACCTATTCTGAATCCTGCTCCGACTAAACTGGTGTTGGACAACACTGTGCGTTCTCCTCATCCTCTTCTCATGCACGAGGCTGATCGACACCCGTACTATTGAGTAGATGGGTGCACTTTACATCGGCGTCGTGTGAGGCT
>SGPK01000409.1:0-22984 GCA_004802695.1 Phellinidium pouzarii
CTGCAAAGCACCGTTCTATGAACACGCTGTAGTCGTACAGACAGAAACACAAATCTCAAACATGAACATGCCGGAATGATGGACTTGAGCGCCATTGCAAGCAAAAAAAAAAAAAAATAAAGAGGCTTCGAGCTCCTGGTTCTGTTACAGGTTTTGAGAGGTGGTCGGGGTTAGGTGTGCCGGGGTGAGGTGTCAAAATGAATGATGAACAGTGTTTCAGCCACAGACTCAGACAAGCACCACCTAGAGTCTTCCCCCTCCCCTTTGCTCCCAAGTTGTCCTCGCGAGTCAGAGCCGCGGATTCATTTTGGTCTCAAAGTCTTTTGATTTCGTGATCCTTGAGTTTTCAGGAAGGCGTGCAATGTGCGTGCGAGGGGCTCACCACGCGGCATTATTATTACAGCCTCTCACCTGTCTCCTTTTCGAGCCTCCTTGAAGCATAGGCATGCGAACAAAACTTACTGAATGCCGTTGGAAGGTGCAGGTGAGTCACAAAGGCTACAAAGTATTGTGATATCGCCTGGTTCTATGCAGGGGCTGTGGGATCAATTGCCCAGAGATACTGAGAAACTTAGATGAAGCACCCGAGGAGAGCAGCCCCCCCCCCCTTCGATTGTGTGAAATGTTTGAATTGAGTCTTCGGGTGTGCAGTGTGCGCGAGGATCTCTTCTTCACAAACTGAAAGGATACTGGTCAACGGTGATCCTTGAAGAGAGTTTCCGTCATATTCCAGCAACAGATCCGAGTCGTTATGGTCATACGGCGCCACCTATGCGTTGAGACTTCGAGCTCCATTCTTTTACCAGATATTTTACCAAGAAGCAAGCGACGAGGTGAGTGGAAGTTTAGGCACACAGACACAGGGACAAGCTGCAAGTTCCTTCTAAATATCACGTGCCTGGAACACGTCGGACTCGGGCCGCCGTCAAGTTCAAGTTCATCATCTGGTATCGACTACTATCCTTGAAAATCAGATAGTAGTGATCTTTTGAAGTGGACAGAAATAACCCTTGAGTCCTCGGCAACGTCGAGTATTTAGCTGAGATCCAAACTTGAACATCCCGATTCTCTAATGTCGACTTTTAATTATAATTTTGAAAAAATGCGCCGGTTTTCTCAGAATCACAGGCCATCTTAGCTACTTATAGCGACATTAGGAGAAGCATGTATCACAAATTGCTGTGGTCTGTAGCAAGCAAGCTTCAAGAGCGCCTACCTGAGAGTGCAATTAATATCTCCTGTCTCTCATGTAACGATTTATGAGGGTTGACGTGCCGGCTCCTTTACAGTCGTATGCTGCATGTTGTCCGTTGTCCAACATATTCGATAAACAATAACTATGCGCAAATTTAGTACCAAATGACTAAGAAATGTATGGAGAACTGCTCGGAACAACTCAGAGTCTACGGGGAGTGGTCGGCTAGATACCTTGTGGTCTCGAAGCAGGGAAGACCAGGATGAAACTCTATTATGACTGACCTTCACACGTCTGGCAAAAAGAGCGTGATTGATCACATCGTCCCTGGAAGTTAAGAACTCTTGCATGCTGATTGACGCAGACTTCTTGTTCATTCTGTGGGACCTCAGCGTCCAGCCGAGATATTCACCGTTTTATTTCTCCTTATGGAACTCTATACTCTCTATAAAAACATCCCGACTTCTTGGTCATACGAATTATAAAAAGAGAGTAGATGGGAAAGCGCCGCCGTACCCGTTTTTCAAAAACCCTGTAAACAGATTCAATTCAACAACACGGTCATGCGTGATGCACAGCTCTTTCAAAAATTCACTCTTCTAATGACCCTAGAATGACCACATGTCCGAATCGGCTGGGTATCATAACTGTCTTTGCAGGATCAGAGCTTTATGCACCACTCGACTGCCTGAGCATCGATCGTTACTGAGATGAATTAATGGAATCAGTAGAACTCCTTGGGCGTTCAAGAGTGACGGCACATGGCTGCAAATCTAGGGGTGCCCAAGAGAAAGTACCTCACTTTGATTGCTGGTGCTCGCAGAAGGAAAATTTCCGATATAGGATCTACCATCAAAGTATTGGGACAGCGAAGACCATCATGCCGTTGACGGCGCTGTGAATAGTAGCTAGTCTGTATAAGCGTAAGGACACTGAGAGGGTACATCGGTGCGCATTGCTTATCTTTGTCGAATCACGGCCTACGATCATAATAAGTTGGCAGCATCGTGCGTCCCGTGCCTTTGACAGATTTCAACAGTAGCTCTCAGGCCACACAATCTCTGGTTTGACAGATGGAATCGATCTTTGAGTATGGAAGGCTGGCTGGCACTGCTAGCATATGGTCCTTAGCATATCGAAGACTCCTAAATTCTGTATGAAAATATCCTATGTCTAAGAGCAAGGGTAATCGATGATGAAAACGAATCAATATATGGCGAAACTTTGTAGCACGAAGTAATTTGTTACATTTACAGACTTACTTCAGTAAACTATCGTCCGCGTTGACTGGGAGTATAGGGCGATAGCAGTTCCTAGAGGAGAAGGCCAAAGGGAAGGATTTTATGTTTCATTCAAACCGTACGGTACAATTTATCTCGCAAAAACAGCTATGGTTCACTAGAGCTGCTTTCGACTACTCAAAGATTAGCAATGATTTAAGCCCCCGAGAATGCGCCGTGGAATCGTACTGCCCAGATCAGCTTTGCTGACTACCCGCAGCTATAGACGACGATGTTTAGTTGATTGAGATGAATCCAATTTGAAGATTGATCTACCCTCTTTCTTCTTGCAGTAAATGCCTCATGAATCAAAAGAGGGAGACGCCGGCGATTATCTCCGTACTCGTCAGACAATCAAAGACAAAANCAAAAAATATGTAGGCGAAATAGAACATTGTTCTCACTGGATGAACTATTACTGAGTGCAATTAATGCAGCAATCCCAATGGCTGAGAGAGACAGAGACAGATCTATCGCAGCTCCTTCAGCTATCAACGAGTCTGTTTGGGAATTTCGGGGATTGTTCTAGCCCTCTGCGTAAGAATTAATCCAAAAATCAGTATTCTTTCCAAAACAGCTACATTGATGCCGCGGCGGGTGTACAGTAGCATATCCCTGTGATTTGGAAAGTCTATTAGGGCGATTTGAGAAGAAGTAAGTGAATTTCCAAAAGGCGGAATTGACTAACATTTAGTCAAATTTTCTAAGACCTAGATAAAAAGAAACAATTATCGTTTTGGCGTAAAGCTAGCCATGCGACGACGCCACGGTTGGGGACTCACTCAGAAGCTTGAGTAAAGTAAAGAATCTCTATGATAATGATTGCACCCTTCCAGGTTCATCATTTCTCTTCAGACCATAGAAATAAACTAGCGATTCAAAAGCTTGCACCTATTCAAGCTGCACTGAAGCAGCAGCACAGGCTGATGCATAGTGCGTCCGCGAGTGAACGAATTCCACAGGGCCTGTGAGGCTGTGACTGCCAGTAAGGTCACACTGCACATTCCACAGTCTCTAAATTACTTCGACTATGTCTATTTCTCATGGCGTCAAGAAGCTCGGTGTCCTGGGCGCAGGCCAAATGGGTAAGCAAAGCATCGGGCGTAAGCGTTCCGACGTTTTTGCTAACCCGAATCGACGGACACAGGGCTCGGTATCGCCTACGTTGCCGCGCTGCGCGCGAAGGTCGATGTGCTAATTTACGACAAATCTACCGAACAGATCGAAAGGGGGCTCAAGCTTATGGACAAGCTAATCGCGAAGGATGTTGCAAATGGCAAAATTGTAGATCACGATGCGCAGGCGGCGCGAGCGCGAGTAACCGTCGTGCCGCAGGAGAGAGGATTTGCAGGATTGCGGGACGTGGATATGGTTGTCGAAGTATGTATTATGTTACAATTTAGTCTGACATTCGGGCTCTACTCAAAAAATTTATTGTTTTAGGCAGTGTCAGAGAACCTTTCCCTGAAGCAGAAGATGTTTGGTTCGCTTGCACAGGAACTTCACCCGAACGCCATCCTTGCTTCAAACACATCTTCTATCAGCATCACGAAGATCGCGGCGGCAACAATCCCTCCGAACCTCTCAGCTGCGTCTGAGAAAGGAAAGGCGACGGCCTCACGTGTAGTTGGTGTGTGAATAATCATATGCAAGAGTGAGTCTAGAGATCGAATCGACTATGTTGACCGTCAGGTCTTCATTTCTTCAATCCTGTCCCGGTAATGGTGAGACAAAGGTTTGATGCCCTCCCTGTATCCTGATATATTTGGGAAGTAGAAACTTGTCGAGCTCATCTCTGCCCTACAAACATCCAAAGAAACTCTTGGGCGTGCACGCGCGTTCGCTATTGCTTGCGGAAAAGGTCGATTTAGCGCGTTTCACTTGTGTCATATGCACTCATTTTATAATTTAGAGGTTACCACATCGAAAGATGTGCCGGGTTTCGTATCTAATGCGCTTCTCATGCCGTTTATCAACGAGGTAGGCTTAAACTCATACTCATGCATGTAGGACATTTTTAGAAGAATGTAAACACAGGCAATCATGTGTCTAGAAAAAGGTACGGCTTCGCGCGACGATATCGACACTACCCTAAAACTGGGGATGAACCATCCTATGGGTCCATTACAGCTCGGTAAGTCCTTTCACAGACCTATAATAATGGCAATTAGAGCTCACGTCATTTGTCATACGCACGAACGCATAAAAGCTGATTTGTATGTCGTAACTTTTCTTTGTGAACCGTGTTAAATCTAAACTGGTGTCTTCTCAGCATTGGACTTGATACGTGCCTCGCGATCCAACAAACACTATATCAGGGAACGGGAGACTCTAAATATCGCCCGAGTGTGCTCCTCGAGCGCATGGTCGATGCGCAATGGTATGGTCGTAAAAACGGTAAAGGATTTTACGAGTATGATAACTCTTCGTAACATTCGCGGTCAAGGGGGTAATGTCCCAGGCAGTGAGAAGGGATACGCTATTTGGGCGGGAAGAGTTGCTGAGTTTGCTTTCCCAGAGATATCGTCTACTCTCGTTGCTATGCCATACAATGATTCGTCTGGACCAAATGGAAGATGAACAAAAGAAAAATAAATATCTGAAGCTGTTGAAAATAAAAGTGATAGAGCGAGTGGCCGCTTTGTTGTCCCAGCTGGAAATGTCCAGATTATACTTGTCTAATGCTTCCTCTGGCCTTGATCAACTACGCGAATTCTCTCTCTGGTAGTCGATGTACATGTACACTTACTTATTGACTGTCTGTCTCCACGTACTATCCTGTCTGGCTCTGCTGATCTGTGTAGCTACCATCGACGAGTATATTTTTGCTCTGCCTCATGTCAGTGTTGGAGATCCTATGAAACCACTCCAGTCTTCGTAATATTGGTCGGCACATATGTTCACATTCATATGTAAGGCTTTTGAGCAGCTCATGTCAGAGGTATTTGAATATGTCCTCCATGATAAAGCGGCTGCTCTGTACTGATAGTTCCAGACTAGTTTGCTTTGGGGAATCTTCAATCAACACTTGACGTTATTACCATTGTTCTTACATATGAGTCAAATTGTACTATGTTCTCTGCGAGGCTAATTTATGTATGTATTGGCATTTACAATGCTGTACTGTACTCGTGTAATCGAACTCGATGATTTTCATCATAAATGGAACACACTTTAATATTAAATCCTGTCTCTCTGAAAAACTAGTCTGACCACTAATTATCTGTACCTTCTATCTATCGCATCGCTCGAGCTATTCTCGCGTTTGATACAAATATAAACAACGCGTTAAGATTTTAGTATCACGTGATTAATGATCTGCTTCAAATTTTCAAGTGACTCGGAAGCTCTTTAACTTTTCTTCGTCTGCGGTTGTCTATTCTCGTCATTACATTATTACCATCGAGCTCGTCGCCGGAGACGGTGAGCTCAAAAATGGCGTCGATGCGCCTGCTCTCCAAACAGGCCCTCCACAAGCATACACACTCCCTAGCTGGCGCTCGTACTTTCCACAAATGCGTCCCGCGATATGCACCNTTTTTTCCCGACGCAGTCTTGTCGCGCCATCGCAGCTCCTGCTGTCGGCTCTTACACCCCCGCAGAGGGGGAGCACGTTATCAGCTCTCCCTCTGAGCTTGCGCGTAAGATATCAGCTAAGGTTCTTCCAAAGTTGCCTCGTCCCGACGTGCGCAAGGTCGTTATTGTTGGCTCCGGCGGGCTGTCCATTGGTCAAGCTGGCGAATTCGATTACTCCGGCTCTCAAGCACTCAAGGCTCTTCGGGAGGAGGGTGTCGACGCCGTTTTGATAAACCCTAACATTGCGACCTGGCAGACCTCACACCAGCTTGCATCTGAAGTATATTTTTTGCCCATTACCGCAGATTACGTTGCATACGTGCTCGAAAAGGAGCGTCCCGACGGAATTTTACTTACATTCGGTGGACAAAGTGCGTTAAATGTTGGTATACAGTTGGACAAGATGGGCGTATTGGAACGGCTAGGCGTGCAAGTACTTGGCACGCCCATTCGAACTCTGGAAGTCAGCGAGGATCGTGATTTATTTGTACAGGCATTAAAAGGTGTGTACAAAAATTTTCAGCGATTTTATATATATCAATCATCCTACAGAAATCGATATCCCTGCTGCACAGTCTACGGCCGTTTCGTCAGTGAACGCTGCGCTTGACGCAGCTGCTAAAATTGGCTACCCTGTGATTCTGCGCTCTGCATTTACCCTGGGTGGTCTTGGTTCTGGTTTTGCAAACGACCCCGACGAATTGCGTGATCTCTCGGCCCGGAGTCTTAGTCTAAGCCCGCAAGTGCTGATTGAGCGAAGCATGAAAGGCTGGAAGGAGCTCGAATACGAAGTTGTGCGTGACGGTGCAGACAACACGATCATCTGCTGCAACATGGAAAACTTTGACCCTCTCGGCACGCATACAGGGGACTCTATTGTCATTGCGCCGTCGCAAACGCTGCCTGACGACGAGTACCACATGCTTCGGTCCGCCGCGCTTAAGGTTATCCGACATCTTGGTGTCATCGGAGAATGCAACATTCAGTATGCGCTGCATCCAAAGTCGAAGGAATACTGTGTCATTGAGGTCAACGCGCGCCTGAGTCGTTCGAGTGCACTCGCGTCAAAAGCTACTGGTTACCCGCTTGCTTACACAGCTGCCAAAATCGCACTAGGGCACACACTACCCGAGCTGCCGAATGCAGTCACAAAAACAACGACAGCATGCTTTGAGCCTTCGTTAGATTACATCGTGACGAAGATTCCAAAGTGGGACCTCGCGAAATTCTCATCGCAGGTCGATCGTAAGGTTGGCTCGTCGATGAAGAGTGTAGGCGAGGTCATGGCGATCGGCCGTACCTTCGAGGAAAGTTTGCAGAAAGCAATTCGTCAGGTAGACCCGCGCTATGCAGGGTTTGAAGCCTACGTGAAGCCGGAGGACCTGGACTATGCGCTTAGCAATCCAACGGACACGCGCCTTTTCGCTATCGCATATGCGTTCTTTGACAAGCGCTACACGGTCGAGATGATTCACGAGCTGACGAAAATCGATAAATGGTTTCTGTACAAGATCGAAAACATCGTGAACACACACCACGCGCTGAAGGATGCTGGCTCAGTCTCAGCGATTTCGTATGATTTAATGAAGCAGGCAAAACGCATGGGATTTTCGGACACGCAGATTGCTGGACTAGTAGCAGACAGTGAGGACGTCGTTCGCGCACATCGCAAGACCCTCGGTATTACGCCATTTGTGAAGCGGATCGACACGCTCGCAGCGGAGTTCCCTGCGCACACGAATTATCTGTACACGACGTACAACGCAAGTACACACGATGTCGAGTTTGATGAGCATGGCACGATGGTTCTCGGCAGTGGTGTGTACCGCATTGGTAGCTCCGTCGAGTTCGATTGGTGCGCGGTGACTTGCTCTCGCAAGCTTCGTGATATGGGCCGACGCACGATCATGATCAATTACAACCCTGAGACAGTATCGACAGACTTTGACGAGGCAGACAGGTTGTACTTCGAGGAATTAGGCTGGGAGCGTGTCATGGACATATATGAACTCGAGCGGGCTGGTGGTGTGGTTGTCAGCGTTGGAGGTATATTAAAATTACAGTTGTTGATACAATTAAATCAAACTTACTGATTTCTTTCAAGGTCAACTTCCGCAGAACATCGCTCTCCGACTCAAGCAGAGCGGTGTGAATGTACTCGGCACTGATCCGGATCAAATTGACACGGCAGAGGATCGTCATAAATTCTCTTCCGTTCTCGATAAGGTTGGTGTCGATCAACCTGAATGGACAGAAGTCACGTCTGTAGACGGGGCAAAGGAGTTCGCAAACAATGTTGGGTAAGTAATATGAATCTATATTTTAATAGATACTAACGAAGAACAGCTATCCTGTTTTGATTCGCCCGTCTTATGTCCTGTCTGGTGCCGCCATGAATATCGTTTATGAGGAATCGACTCTAGAGCACAAGCTATCGGCAGCAGCATCCGTTTCACCCCTCCACCCAGTTGTCATCACTAAATTCATCGACGATGCACAAGAAATTGACGTAGACGCCGTCGCACACAAGGGCAAGCTCCTCATACACGCGGTCTCCGAGCATGTTGAGCAAGCTGGTGTGCACTCGGGCGATGCTACACTTGTACTTCCGCCATTTTCGCTTTCTGAGTCCGTAATGGCGCGCGTGAAGGAAATCGCAGAGAAAGTCGGCTCGGCGCTCGAGATCTCTGGTCCGTTCAACATGCAAATTATCAAAAAGGACGTGCCTGGAAGCGAGCCCGAGCTCAAGGTCATTGAGTGCAACCTCCGTGCATCACGTTCTTTCCCTTTTGTATCAAAGGTCCTTGGCAAGAACTTCATAGATATCGCGACAGCAGCGATCGTTGGCCAGGACGTCCCAGCGCCCGTTGACGTAATGACAGAGAAGCGCGATTACACAGCTATCAAGGTTTCTCAGTTCTCATGGACTCGTCTGGGTGGTGCGGACCCCTTCCTTGGAGTCGGTGAGTACCTACGTATATATGCTTTCTGAGACAATAGCCTCATGATTTTTTTTGTAGAAATGGCTAGCACTGGCGAGATTGCATCCTTTGGAAAGGACATTTATGAAGCTTATTGGGCTGCAGTACAAAGTCAAACAGGGTTCAAAAANCCCCCGTGCTGGCTCCGGTGTACTCATCGGTGGAGACATCTCAAAACCCGAGATGCATTTAATCGCTAAGAAACTGACTGACCTCGGGTTCAAGCTCTACTGTTCGTCATCCGTCGTAGAGGAACACCTTAACAACCCACCATACATGACATGCAAGCGTATATTTTTCCCGACGAAGGACAAGCGCAAACTGCGCCAGGTATTTGACGAATATGAAATCGAATGTGTCATCAACCTTGCGCGCACGCGCGCAGACTCAGCGACGGACGAAGATTACGTCGCTCGAAGGTATGCACCTTTCTTCAGTAAATATAGAACGGGAGATATAGATGCTTGACATCTGATTTTCCCCCTCTGCAGGAACGCGGTTGACTTTGGTTTGCCGTTACTCAACAATGCGCAATGTGCACAGCTCTTTGTTGAGGCGCTTGCGCGCAAAATCCCCCAAGGAGGCTTGCGTCCGTACACCGAAGGCCGGATACCATCTGAGGTGAAATCCTGGGCAGAGTTCGTCGGTGTGCGCGTATAATTCCAGTTGTTCCCCGAGCGTAGAGACGCTTTCTCNTTTTTTTGTATAACGAAACATATGCTTGCCCCGGTACACGTCGTACGCTGAACCAAAAAGGTTTTCAATAACCAGTTATGTACATTATTTCCTCGTCTCATCTATCGTCCATCTTAGACAATGCTAATGGGTAGAATTCAGTTTTGGATGCATTGTCTTTATGACAGATACACACAGAGTCAGTTGCATTTCTCGCAGCAATGTATTATAGTTGGTCTGCGTCCTAGCTGGCCCTATTTGTGGTTGCCCTTCCACACAAAAAGCTGCACACGATGGTTGTCTGATGTTTGTTTACGAAATTCTGGGCTATGTTTTTGTCATATATTATTTCGCAATGGGAAGGATATCATCATTTGGCGCTCGAGACTGCACGAATAGGTGGGTTTATTCGGCATGTTACGACGGACACGGACTTCATTAAGACGCAGACCACGAACCAAGTCACACCTTAGATATCCTTGAAGGTTGTTTTGTTGTATTCTTACTTAAAAATAAAAATAAATGTATTCGCCGCTTTGACAAGGCTGTAACGTGGATAAAAGGCATTCTATAAAGGGATATGGTCTAGTCTCCTAGGCAAGTAAAAATATTTTCGGATTAGGGCTACTATACAGTGATCAAACGAGCATGCGCCCGCGACACGGGAGGCGAGAACCGAGTCGGCTTCTAAGCTAAGCTGGACTATGCTGATGGGCAAGAGGGTGATAGTTGTTCAACAACGATCCTTCATATCAACAGACGGCTGCTCTTTATCCTGCTGGCCCTTAGGTTACAAGCATCCTCTTAACTCATCCATGCATACAGCATACAGGTAATGAATGATGACATCACTGGCATTGACAGCTGAGACGCGTTGTTTACTCTGAGTATACGAGGGATGCGTTCCGTTCTTCTACTTATTACATGAATGACTTCGTCAGGAAAGAGAGAAATTGGCAGAATATGGCTTGCCGGTATACTAAAGCTCATCGGGTCCGCAAAGCTCGTCTACATTTAGCACCCCAAGTCGGGAGAAGTCTCGAAGAAAGTCTTCTCTACGGAGCGGTCTGTCAATAGCAAATTTCTTTTGCACTTCGGTAGCCATTTTCCCTTCCAAGCGATCTGCTGCAAGGCGGCCTATCACTGGTAAGAACTGCAGGTCATTAGTTCTGTTTGACGTGGATATTTCAGTACACATCTAGCTTACCTTATATCCATGACCGCTACCAGATGTTACAAGAGCCAACCCGGAGTCATCTGGGTGGATATCTATTATCCAATCAGAGTCAGGGGAGTCGGTATACCTACACACAAAATTGATGATCAACATCATAAAGCAAGTCTCATAAAGCGTTCTGAATAATCTCCGCAAAACTACGCACCAGCAGAGACGCGTGTAGAGAAATGGCTTTTCAGCGAGCTCAGGATATACCTCACGTAGGCCGTCACGTATGATCAGTGCTTCTGATCTCGGGATTTTGAGGCCATCAGCCCCATGCGAGAACACTGTGCGTGGCGTTGAGACCTTCGCACTGACGGCATCTACCGTCGGCGCGCCAGGAATGGGCACGAAATTCGACACGCCCCCAGTATGCTTTGCGACTTTAACGACATTGTCTTTGTTGGGCTAGTGTGTCATTGGTTATATGTCGGATTATAAGTGAGTCAAAAAAGCTGAGATTAGATAGACGTTATCTAACGTACCGGAAATGTGTAGAAGCCTGATGAACCAAAGTTAAGCACAACGGGACTACTCCTATACCGCTCTGCTTCCTCAGGCGTCAGTTTAATCCCCGCGACACTTTGACTAAGACTCAAATAAGAAATCGAGAGATGATGTACATTCTGGAAGAATACAAACCCGGAAGCAAGGCACTTCTCCCCTAAATTCAGATCAGGAAATGCGGATGCCGTCCAGCTACCTGTGGCAAGGACTACGATGTCTGCAGCATATTCGCTACCATCCTTACACTTTACGCCCTTCGTTCGCGACTTTTGTCTATCGGGAGATTCCTTTATATCCGCGAGCTCGGTCTTAAGTAACATTGAGACGTCTTTTGCCGGCAGAATTTTCCCGCCGAGATTCTCTACGTGCTGCATTGCGCGCCGCACGCCACCTTCAGCAAAAGCCCACCCACCATCAACATTGAGATAAGCGTGTGCGCTCTTGACTTTCTCGCCGAGAGGTATTTCGGGATGGAACAGTTCCGAAAGCATGATCGATTCATCAGGACTTCTAACGCTTGAGTCAACATCAACGCGTTCGTCTGAAAGATTTACCCCTGAAGTCACAAGGCGCTTTACACGAGCGCCTTGTGCAACATCGTTCTTATAGGCATCATCGGCATAGATCGACATTCCCGAACCGAGCACCAGTACACCAGATCTAGATAGCAGGTTTGTAAATGATTATTAGTGACTAGTCAGATCTACGAAACTCGAGTTTCAGAGGGAGATAGGATAAAGTAACGATCATTATTGGACGGATAAAAATGGTACTCACTCATGATAGTTGTCACCCCATTCCTCACGATTCTTCCAGGCATCGATTGCCTCCCGAGCCAGACGAGTGTAAAACATATCACCATACGAAGAGCGCACAACTGTTCGTTGAGAAATATTTTTCAGAAAAGAGATAGAAGAATGAAAATTGAATTGTATATAAAACGTTTATATGCACAGATGCACTTACTTTTATTGATATCGGTACTGGCGGCATCAACCGCAGGGAGCACTGGAGCGCGGTCCAGGACGGTAACATCGGTGTACCCGCGTCGAAGGAGATGAAGTGCTGTCGAGATGCCAAAACACCCGCTTCCAACAATTACAATTTTTGATGACGGAACGAGAGATGCCGCCGCGGAGGTTGAAATTGTACGTGCGACACCGGAGTCCCCGTTCTTGTCTTTATCCACAGTTCTTGGCCTGCCAGTTGGACTGAACATCTGGAGTACTTTCGTGAGCATTATCTGGACCGGCTGATCAAGATTCAGAGTGGTGAGCAAGTTATATACAATCATCAGCGAGTGCATGTAACTTACAGGAGGCTTTGCTTTGGCTTTGGTATGAGCTTTAGCTCGTTACTGGGAGATTTATAGGCAAACGCGGGTACTGTTGCAGCATTTACCCGCATTCGTTCCGTATTATCGATAATTCCGAGTCTCCTCCCGATCTTCGGGCGGGTGTCCTCATGATGATATGCATTCCATGTAATGAATAATAAGCTCGCTCAGAAGCAGAAAAACATTTGTCTTTTCGTCTTTTGATTCGTGCTGACCTGGTAGAAGCGAATAAAGATGGCATGTGGAAGTTTGGAGGCAGCGTGTCCCGCAAAGAAGCCCGCAGCCCGCGGATCCGGCCTAGCGGCTGGAAGCTAGAGAGTTAGGCGATATTGCTGAAGGAAGGACCATGCACTTACAACTTACAAGCAAAAGATCAGGAGAATTGCAGTCTGGCTACTGTCATATCATGTGTCCGAGGCAGAGCCCTTTCGTTTCCTGGAGTCTGTAAGAGTGATGTAGAAAGAGATTGATAATGTCGGAAGTTTTGTGGATAGCCAATTTGAGCTCAGAATAATTGAGTTGAATTGAGTTAAGAAGCTTAAGAAGGACGGCATTTGGCGCTAAGATGAGCGAAACACTCGTAGACAAAAAGGGTCAGTATACTATATAAATCAGATGTCTATAATGCACCTCGCCGCGCCCAAACTCATACGAGTCCCAGATTTCTTGCATTATTATCCGCATTGTATTCTAAATATCCGCTTGTAACGAATTCTATCCTATCGTGATCCTAGTACCATCCAAGACTAGAATTCTGTGTTGTGGACGACGATACAATCACCGAATGGCGAAGGCGTACTACCCTGTGACTTCTTAGGAACAAACTGAAGTGGACTGCCATTGTCTAGGTCATAGCAATCCGCAGAGTAATCCCATATGTCTAAGTTGGTTCCAAATCTGAGCGTCATTTTGAGTGCAGGAATTCGTAGATAGGACTTGGCTACTGCGAGGAGAAAGGGTAAACATACCTGCATGGACACTTCAGGCTGTCGATTCCCCCCAAGGAGAGAACAGAGTCCGGAAGTGTAATTGCGAATTCATGGCATTCGGACCAGATAGGGCGACGCACGCACATTTTTTATCCAACTTGTTAAGCAGTCGTGAGGATCTTATGAATTCTTAGTTCACGTCGGGTAGACGTATTCTGTAATGCAAAGAACGTGCGTAAGTAAAATCCTCAGATTCGGGAGTCAACTAAAGATATGGTAACGTACTTGCCTCAGGGTTGAAGAGTTTCTATTTCACGATGCTGCAGGCAGCATAGATGTTTACTCGACATGGCTTCTAATACTGCAGGGTTAGACGGAAAGAATCCATAAGATATCGGGTTTAAGACGGTAAGTGAAACATGATAACAGGTCATGTAATGTGTACTACGAAGGAGTAAGACAAATAGGTCGTCTGTATCCTTACGGAGCGTTTCTCCCGATACTACGCACATTTATCCCGTATCATAGACTTCATTGAATGAACAATGAACACCATAATTATCACCCCATTCACGTCTCGGCCGCTCGGTCAAGCGGAGTGATGGTACTTGCAACAAGGAATGGAAAGTGGGAGGAAGAAGATCAAGAAAGGGAAAAAAACAGAAAAGGAAAAGAAGGGAGGTGCAGGGTTGCTCAAATGCGGCTTCATTATGAACACTTACCAATGATTATCCGCTATTACGACGAATCCCTCTTGTGAAATCAGATTCCCTATTTCGAATCTATGAGACCATCTTGCGGAATCACAATTTAGGCAGGAACTTGAATGAGGCTGTTTAAGGCAGGCGATGAACGAAGCGCTTGCGTAGTCGGATTCTGGAACAGCTGAGACGGTATACAGGATGTCATACTGGGTTGTCGTATGCACCGAACTGGAAGACACCATAAATGTCTCTACGTTCAGACGAGGCTCAGTGGAGCGAGAATGTACATAGGCATCTCATACTCGATAGAAATTTCGGATTCTGGTCTGGCAAGAAAGTATAACCATTGTTAATAAAGGCGACGTGATGAAGCAAGAAGGATCCTGAAATGTAAAGGGCATGCATGAGTCATATCGTTTACGATGAGAACAAGAAGCTCACTCTCAGTACTTATTCTTATAAGTACAAAACCCACCGAAGCGGTAATGCCCGGGTGTGGCGGCCACAACCGGAAGTTCAAGGAGATGTGCTTCTGGTGACGCGTCTCGGGAGTTGAACTGAAAACGTGCAATCATCAGGTTGATTGAGGCGAATGAAGTTTGAGGACACAGCGCCAAGATGCAGGAATGGCGAAGGAGAAGAATGTGAGGAATGCAATCGGTCTCTTTGACTCCACTACGGGAGAAGAAATAGCGTGTGTGTATTACCTTAGTGGAGTAGTCCTTGAACGTAGACAACAATTTGTCATTGTGTTATACCCCATTCTTCATCCAGACCGTACTGAATAACATCAACTGAGTGCTCATCCTGCGTTTATCATTGTTGATCGGCCGATCAACACCTAATTATCATCGCCATTTCCTAGATGCCTTCTGGAGAAGCGGTGGATGTGCGGATGATTCGTCGCTAAGTCGCACTGCATCCGCGGCACAATAGCATCTACGTGTAAAATGAATGATTCAGCTATATCAATTCAGAAAATAACTTTATCGCTAGAAGGAAGAATCAATGAGCTTGATCTCCTATTATATCAAATATCATGAGATGGTTGATCTTAAATTCATTGAAGAAGGCGGGGATAAGACTTGGATAAGAGAGAAGACGAATCACTTACAAAATCTTCAGGTACGACTCAAGTGCGGACCGCGTCCGTCATCAGTTTAGCGTAAGATGTCAAAAATCATTTTTCTAAATTGCAATCCTTAGGCTGGAGACGACGGCAAACGAGGCATGCATAAAATACGCAAGTGATTCGATAGTCTTTTAGCCAATAGCAAGTCGATATCTAGCGCGACAATGTGGACAGAGACGAATAAAGAATCTATACACGACAAAATATGAGTACGATACGCATGGCAAGAACTGATAATGTGGATACTGACAAGCTACAGATACAAGCACCTTTACAATGAATAAACCTTTTCTCCCACCTATCGAATCCAAGTTTCCTATCCATTCATCTACTCAACTTGGTGCCCCCTGGTCCGGCAAGCGCTCGATTGCGTATCGTCGCCGCACAATGTACATAAGCGGAACACCGGGCACCTTACGGATCCGGCGGCGCAGCTCACGATCACACGTCGCTACGACATAGCAGCGGCTAGTAGTAACGCGCTGAACGAGGCAGTCATCTGCGTATGTACCCTGATGTGAGCAGGATAAACGCTCAAACCGTGGGTCTCGTGCAACACGTAGCGCTAGACGGTAACGCGGGCCAAGTTTTTCGAGTTCAGCCAGAACACAGTCTGTTACACACGGTATACCTGAAGACGGCGAACGGCGTAAATGTAAACCCGACGTCAACCAACATGCAAAGAAAACATCTTAAAACCAAAATTTGGGCATACATTTGGCATAAAGACAATCCATCATGCCACTGACGAGCTCGAGCTTGTTCTGCAGACTGAAATTGATGAAATTGGTATCAATTAGCACCCGGTAAGGAGGAGCGAGCGCAGTATTGTGTTGGAGGAAGAGTGAGGACGCCACTTGAGGACTTTTCGTGCGCAAAATAGTAAGACATAAATAAGTGAGAAAAGTGCGACATAACATACATTCTTTGCACGGCCTTTTCATGAGCCTCTTCTTCCTTCTTTTTCTGTTTCAATTGATTCTCTTTTCTTGAAAATGTAGGTATCAGAGACTGGCCCGTAATACGGCAAGACAGACTTACAAGCGAGCATCGTTAGGACTAAGGATACGCTTGACCTCAGCAAATTTGCGGGTCCTTTTCGCCTTTCCCTAGAAGAATATCGGTGAGTACATCATTTCTCGCCTTTATAAAAAGAGGGAAGTAGTACCATGGTGGAAGGCTGCACTTACTAGTTACTACTTCACGCAAGCTCAATAAGTTCGAGAACTGCTTACAAATTTGAACGATCGACGAATTTTAACGACTCAAACTTGAATGCTGCGTCCGACATCTTGAATACGAGCTCATAAACTAATCAAACTTTTTTTTCATCCAGTAGGGGGGTCAATGTCGTCGACTATCTACAGCCTAAATGCTCTCATTGGGAGTTTAGTGTTCAGAAGTCTTTCAATTCTTCTGCACTGGCAGTGACTAAAAATGCGCACGAGTACGTTGCACTCGCCTTTGCCTTAGAATGGACTCACCCAATGCAGCTTTTGTTTTCGCGGTAGAATTCGCTGCGGCTCACACCAATACAGCCAATACAGGAGACTGCGGTTCGACATGTTTCTCTTTTCGTGTGCTTTCCGCATCTCAATATGAACAGGCTCGACAAGCAATCTTGGACAATCTTGCCCATAGCAAAGTGAAAAGACAGCCAATAAGACGGAGACGCCCACATACAGAGCAACGTCGAAACATTCATCCACACGCACATGTGCTGCCCTCTGCCTCGTTAATTGTTGAATACGATATGTCCGTCGGCCGAGTTGCTTGTCAATCACGAATCGAAAAAATCAAGGGAAAACAGACACGCGGCGCTTGTCGTATTGAACGAGTCCCACGGACCGGTGTTCCACGTCTATTCAACACATCAGACGATGTAACTGCTTATAGGCTGTTTATGTTTAATTAAGTGTTCAACTCGGTTCTGTCTTCCACTGAGGCTTTTACCTCTCATCCATACATCCTTCCGAGCAACGATTTTCCGGTGAACACAACTCTATCATATATTTTAGCATCTCGATGGGTACAAGAAACTAAACCAACGCTTAGTGCCTCACTTTGTTTAGCTCGCGAGGATGTTCCGAAGCACAGACGCTCGAGCCCGTTATGGTCGTCGATGATGGCCTACGACTAAGAAGGTCAAAACTTCAAGGATTCCCAGCTTCACGAACGTTGCTCATGTTTTCAAGGTATTGACTGCGCTCCGCGAGATTACAAGACTAGACCGTTTCCTATCGCTAGAATGCTTTTGTCCGCTGAAAGTGTGTAGACTATGAGGAGGGAGTCACATCGATATATACTCCTTAAAACGTACATCGGAAATCAACTGGACGCACTAATCTGTCGCTAGCACGACATTCTTTTATCGACGCCCACATTAGTCATGCGGTTATCAGTAGGACAGCAAGTGGACCGAATAATGCCAGCACGCGCATATTTGGATTCATAGGTCTGCTTCGTTGATGCCCCCAACCTGCTCTGTCGCACGCGTATCCTGTCGCCACTATCAAGCAAGGTATTTATGGTGGACCTAATATTGAAGGCATCTGATGGCTGCCTTGTCGCTGGAGTAAGTGGATACGTTGCCATCTTGGTCAATTTCACTGAAACTGTAATTATATCGTCATGGACTAGGTCCTTTGGATTGTTGCTTCGGTGGCGCGAGATCGAAAACAACTTGAAATTCTCAAACGTGCTCGACGCTGGCCTGACGCCAGTGAATTCATTGACAAGTTACGGAAGGCATTTGTGCTGTCACTAAACAAGAACTTAATTGAACTGCCCCTCTGAGCTGGTTAAAGTGCTGAATCGCTTCTCGAGTCGTTAGCTGCCTGATGGAAAGTTCGATGCGGTATGCTACGCTTTGTTTAGTATACACAAAGAGTCTAATATATCGCGTAACTACAATTGCATAATCTAATTTTACAGTCAAGTTCTGCCTGCAGCGATCTATTACCCGCACAAGTTCCAATAGGTAAGGATAATGTACGGGTATTGCACCTCAGGTTGCTCTTGTGTCTATCCTGGCGCTAGTCCTTGTCTGTGTTCATATCAGTACTAGTGACAAGTTTCCCGTCAACTCGAGGCAGCTCATTGTATAATGCTTCTAGCACTGCGAAACCGATGCTGTCAGGTGCATGGTCTCGAACAGGCAGCTGTAACACTTTGGGTGGAACTGGTATGGAGAGTTGCTGCGATGCAGATGTATGATCATTGGATGGTTCCAAAATGTCTGGGCTTGTAGGCACAACAAGAATTGTGCTTGAACCAAATTCCTCTCTTTCTCCATTCCTCCTGAACCGTGAATTGAGATTGACAAATACCATTGAGCAATCAACATCATTGTCCTCCTTGCCTCGTAGAGCATTGGCTGGACTTGGAGTAGTTGATGCCAGTTGAAGTCGTGGTGCATAATGATGCCAATCACTTGGAGTAAGTCCTAGTCCATGTGCTGAGTGATGATGAGAAACAGAGGAGGGATGGATGGAGAGTGATGTAGTGGAGAACACCACTGGGAGATCAGAAGTAGGCAATTCATCCAAGACAACTCCTGAGCCAGATCCTTCAGGATTTGCAGAGGGATGAAGCTCTTCATATGACTGGTCCACTGTTTGGTAGGCAATATTACGATGAAAATCAAGGAGATGATTGGAGAGAAGAGGGTGCCGAGAAAATAACAGATTGCAGTCTGTAGTAGTTTAAGAGTCATTAGTGTATCAGGACCATATACATAACCTGTCATTCATATTGAAGTGATGTTGGCTAACCTTTGAAGGGGCAAGGAAGAGAGACCCGGGACAAGTGGGTCTGCTCTACATGATCTAGGAGTTCCTCCTGTGACATATGAATTGGGAAGGAGCACTTCTTCCATCCACAATGGTAATCCTGAAGCAGGTCACAGTTAGCTTTCAAGATGATGCCAGTGCCAGTGTGTTGTCATTGAATAACAGCAAGTGAATAACTTGCCTTTGATTGTTTGCAGTGCAGTGAAATGTGCTGTACAATGGTGCAAGTAAGCAGCTTAAACTCATAGTTTAGGAGAAATTTAGCTCACTGCTTTGTATGTCTCCCATGAGTTAAGGGTTATGGGACATCTGCCCCAGCTACAATGCTGAGCCTGGAGTGTCTTTTTGGCAAGAGTTATAATACCAGCACTGTCTAGCCGTATGGAAGTATTTGAGATTTGCATGATTTCTCAATTTCTCGAGACTAGACTGTACCAGGGAATGGGAATGGTGGTCACAAGGGAGACTGCTGCCCTCATTTGTCCCATTCCCACACTCCCTCATCTGGGTCAACTGCATTATAGTGAGCAGACACAATGCCTGCAAAATCAACAGTGTGATTTGTATGTGGCAGAAATGACCAGTCATTCTCTCTTGTTCTCTCTCCTCTGCACCCATTTAACTTCAAAACACATGTATTTGAATATCTTTGAGCATTGACATTATGTACTACTGCAGTATATATACTAAATTAAACTAGGGAAAGGGTAATTACTGTCAGCACTCGCTTGTGTCACACAGCGTGACACATGTTTTACATGTGACAACAACAAAATCTCATCTGTAGTCTCCGCGTCTCTAGCTAGGGTAGGGCAGCAGGCCCCTGTATGTAGGGCCAAAGACATGTCGCGGTGGTACTCCATGGTAGGTGTTGGGTTGTGTGCTCGATTGCACGGGTATTTGGTTTGGGATCCTCCACCCTCGTGAACGGCGAGGGAAGTAAGGGCCCATGCTTGTTTGGGGTCGGCGTAGGCCGTTGGGGTGGTGTGCCGTTGCTCACTAACAGCACATGAGAGTTCTGCGGTACTCACAAACGTCCAGGGGCTTTCTGGTTCAGCCCGAAACCCCATAGTTTAATAGTCGTTGCGGACCTCGTAGTTTCTTGTCATTGCGGACCCGAGTGATTGCCCATTGCCATCTGCCCATGTTCAACCAAAAGGTGGCCTTTTACCTCCGGTCCTGTGAGGTGGAAATTCCCAGCATAATTGGGGGGGNCCCGCACGTTCCAACCAGTGGGAAACTCTTCTATATTTTACTAGGCTTTTCCTGTTCCTAGGGGAAGTTTAACGTCTTACCCGGGACGTAAGTTTCTCACTTACACAGTCGTTTTTAGCCTTTGTATAAGTGAGAAGATATGTTTATTTTGTACAGGGGGATGTGGTCTTTGGACTCAATTTTTTNAATTTTGACCTTTATCTTGTTTTACAAGGTAAATAAAAGCATTTTGTATCAAAAAATAAAAANTTCCAGTCTGAAGACCACATGCCCATATTAGTTATAAACAAGTTTCTCACCAGAAGTTAAGCATTCCAGTGAGAATTGAAGTCAGAAACTTGTTTCGACTGAAAAGCAGACATGCTGCTCTGCCAGTTTGCGTCTACTCAATTATAGTGAGTAGAGGCAATATTAATGCGTTGCAAAAGTCGTCTGCCATTTTTGTGACAGTGACAGTGATCGGCACGGTCGCGGTTGGAAATTTTGGTGGCATACAGCTACAGATACTGTCTTCTCCTTGCAACAAACATCTTTCTGCATCAAAACTAATGACCATGTTGGAGTACAAACCGGCGGGCCATCAGATGGCTGACAGGTGGAGCTGCCGATGACAGTCCCGCATATCCGCCCGTGACGTTTCCGTGTCTCAGGCGGGTACAAGAACATATAGGAGAGTCCGCGAAGTAGCTCTCATGTTTATTGGTTTATCTTTCAGTTTATGATTGTTTGTTTCTTATTCTAATGTCTCAGAAAAGGCCCCTATGTTGGGCAGCAAAATAGTATAAATATCATGTATTATTGTCTCGAATAAAATATTCGCATCGGTGCACTGGCAAACGTTCTGTGTGCCGACTCGTCTCACCAGCTTTAGACCATTATCTCCTGAAAAATTGTAGAATATACAGATTTTACTTAAGTTTTCTATATACTGTTTTATTTGTGTCCAAATTAAATGTATTGATAGAAGGTATGTTCAGGTTATGAAAAAAGTGCCAGCTCATGGCTGCGCTTTCATGTGTCACACATCATGTGTCACACAATGTGACAAGTCTGCAGAGCGTGACATGAGCCTCAAAATCTTGCATTTCAGTGCAAATAGGTTCATGGCTCAGCAACTCACTTTGAGCACTTGATCTGGTTGGGATAATATGTTCCTTTCATATGGGGGNCAGGGGGCCTTCAGGCTCGANTTTTTTAATTTCAGAGATATAAGCTTGATTCTGGGTTGTAAAACCATTAAGAGGTCAAAACTNAAAAAAATCAAGCCTGAAGGCCCCCTGCCCCCATATGAAAGGAACATATTATCCCAACCAGATCAAGTGCTCAAAGTGAGTTGCTGAGCCATGAACCTATTTGCACTGAAAAATGACAATATGCTGCTCTGCCGCAGAGCCTAATAGGGCAATCGACTTTTTTTTCTTACGCAGACTGAGTTTGCGCGCGTTGCCCCTACTCAATTATAGGGACCTTAGCGTCAGATTTCTTTGGACTGAGCTTGGAGGACCNTTTTTAACTTCTGCAACTGCAGGTTCTGTTGATGGTGCTTTTGCTTGCTGGTCAGTTGGCTGGAGAAGAAAGGAATGCACCTAGAGTTTGAATGTGGGCAGTCACCGATGGTGTGTAGACCTGCCTATCCATCTAGCTCAAGGTGTGATGCTCATGCATCCTCTGACAGGCAAGTACACCAATTGCACTGCATCGGTGGACCCCCTGGCTATGCTACTAGTAGATGAGAGATTGCGTGGAGGTATTTCATTTTGCATTACTAGTAGTACATCGTTACGAAAAGTAGCTTTGGGATGTCTGAGTCAAATATGAGCCTGCAGAAAGTCATGACCGGGCTCGCCCTGAAAAAGTATGTAAAGCCTTGACAGAGCTGTACAAGCATCGGGGGCTTCCTAGTTCTGTGATAAGCCCGCAGTTAACAACTCTGAAATTCCCGGTTTCTATCTCTTTGGCACTGAGAATCTTAGTGTGTATCCAACTGCGCTCCGAGCGAGTTTGTGACCTGGGAAAAACTCACAATTGTGTACACGGTGCTCGGTCAATATGAATTGGTGCGTAACAGTCTTCACCGTGCATACTGAGAGCTCATCTCTTTACCTCAAAAGGCTCTCTTGATGCTTAATTCGTGCCCGATGTTCACTTATAACGGTCGCGACGCACATCGCAACAACACGACCAGCCGAGTCGGAGTCAACTGTCTCTACAAGCCTGCCATCGTGGATATACTGCCCGAGCATCTTAAGACAGATGACGATGAAGTGGACACTGCACTGCAGCGGTTACCCGCACCGGGTCTAAAGACGTGCAGCATGGTATACAACATGGAGGAGGAGTACCGCATGCAGAAGGCATTGTGACAGGTGGAGGTGCGCTCCTCGCCTGCGATTCACGACGACGGGACGGTCGCGCCTGTTACGATAACATCATCCATGGCAGCT